>JAXGGA010003402.1:0-103410 GCA_038373865.1 Uloborus plumipes
AATTTCCAAATAACATAGGAAAACTCGACCAATCAAGAAGAAATTCGTTCGAAAAGCTGTTGATAAGATTACTAGATGCTTATTCCATCTGTATACCGAGATGCTAGATGGCCATCTGTTTTCTAGAACATAGGTTATCAACGTCAACCTTTTCACTACTAAAGATCACTTTGTACCCTTCCAAATCCAAAGTAGACAACGTAAGATAGAGTATTCTAATAATATTTTCACCTTTAAACAATACGAAACTGATCTTCGTTGACGGCCACATGTATCAACTTCGTGGGTTATATATGGCCCGCTGGCAGTATTTTGGACTATACTGACCTAAAAGAGGAGGACCTATTTTGTGACTTGTGAATGACTACACTATTTAACGAGAAAAATTAAAAATCAGCCAGATTTTAAAAAATTATCTGGATTATTTTAAAGAGAGGAATTTGAAAAATGTGTTTCCTAACATGACTTTGTTGCTTCAATTGTTTTAGACCAGGGGTTCCCAAAGTGGTCCAAAGGGACCCCCATGGGTCCCTCGAGTTAGCAAGGGGTCCATCTAAAGGAAAGAAAAAATTGGGGGTCCCCAACATGCAAACAATGGTTCTGCTGTTGACGCACTAAGTTCACTACCTCCTTCTTAAAACAGTCTTCTTTTTTTTCCCCTTATAGACCTATGCTACAGTGCGTCGCAAAAGTTTAAGCACAACCGAAATCTTTTGATAAGACGAAAAGTATGCACCAAAAAGCTTTGAAATTTTTACTGTAATTAAACAAACAGCTTACAAATAAATGTTTCGAAGTTGGAAACAATTCATAGAAATTAAAATACGATTACATGATAAAATCAAAATTTTGCTGTCGCAAAAGTTTAAGCACAAAAACGAAATATATAATTTTAGAAAGCATAAAAGTCTTTTAGTAGTCTATGGTGTTACCGTTGCATCTGATGAGTTCGAATATGCGATTTTTCATCGTTAGCACGACATTATGGAAGGTTTCGGAAGTTAGTCTGTACCAGGGCTTCCTCGATTACAAATTTAAGCTCTTGAACAGAGCAATACTGCTTCCCATTCTGGTATACGTCACATGCGAGAATTCCCCAGATGTTTTCTATGGGATTTAGATCCGGGCTGAGTGCTGGCCAGTTCATTACACTAATATTTTGAGAAGCAAGCCATTGTTTCGTACTTCGGGAATTGTGTATTGAAGCGTTGTCTTGCTGAAAAATCCAATCAGGACCACCTAGGACTTTACCAGATGGTAACAAATGCTTTCTCAGGGTATCTTGATACCTTTCTGAATTTTGTCTACCCTTTAGAAAGCTAAGAGAGGTTTGTCCGTTGAAGCAAAAAGCGCCCCATACCATGACTGAGCCACCACCATATTACCTACTGAATACGCACTTCGGATCCTTCCTCAAGTCACGCCAGTAGTATGAGAACCCATCTGGACCGTCTAAATTCCATTTTTTTTCATCAGAGAACACAACAGTAATCCATTCGTCACTATAATGCATATGATGCTTTGCCCACTGCAGTCTTGCTTATTTGTGACACTTTTCAGAATAGGTTTGCGAGCTAACTTTTGTTTTTTGATAAATCCTGATTCTTTTATTTGTCTGCTTATAGTATCACGTGATAATTTTGTTACAAGTCTAGTTTTTATTTGATTAAGTGACAAATTTTCAGTTAAGGCCAGTTTTTTAATTCTTCTATCCTCACGAAAGGTAGTTTTTCTCGGTCTTCCTGAGCGAAACGCAGGTTTAAATTGATTTCCACGTTTCAGAACATTATAAATACCACGTTTAGATCGTTTTAAAATCACTGAAATTTGCATAACAGCGTTACCTTCTGCTTTCAGCTTTCAGAGTTTCACAACTTCTTCAGACGAGAACTGTAGTGACTTCGGCATCTTGATAACACTTTAAGCCATTGCTACACTATATAACTCGTTCAAAAGAACCGCACTGGTTCTTCATGCATCACGTTTCAAGAGATATTTGCATAAAATCTGATCTGTGCATAAACTTTTGCGACAACCAAAAAAATATCTTTTGTATTTTCTGATTTTCGTTGGGGTTATATTTTTCAAATCTTCAAACAATTAATTAGGATCATAGTAGACACTTACAGTATAAATATGAAAGCATTCTGCTGAAAAGATTTCTTTTTATTCAAAAATTTAAATAGTGCTTAAACTTTTGCGACGCACTGTATGTAAGGATATTAGCTTATTTACGTTTTGTGCCATTATTATTATGAAAGTTTTTCTCTTCATCTGTTTTCTTTAAATTTAGATTTTAATTTTTTACTATGCCTTAACACTGTCGAACTGAAACTTTTAGAAAGTTGTCAGCCATTTAAGAAGCCTTTGATTGTTTAAAAAATAAATATTAAAAGAACCTCATACTGTCAGGTAAATTTCTGATTCATCTCGTTACTTTTTTATACATTTTGCTTTCGTCTGGTTGTTTTAGAACATCATTAATGAAGCTTAACCATTTAATTCTCGGTTTTTTAATGCCCGAGTTCTGTTGTTACAGTCCCTGATTAGTTTTGAAACGAATCCAAAGAATGGGGTCCGCAGGAGATTGGAAAACTAGGCACTATTATATGGAATAAACGGGGAGGAGGGGTGCACCAAATGAAGTTCATGCACAGTGTCTTCAAAAGTTATCGTCGAGTCATAAGTACTATGCACCAGCTTTACAACGATAGAAAAAAAGAGCTAGATAAGACGCAAATTTGCCGCTAAAATTACACCCATGTATATTAGAGTTGCAAACATCAACTTATTAGGTTCAAAGAGAGTAACTAGGCAACAGAAAGATCGCTTCCTAGCTCATAGATTGATTCCAACTCCTGGCTAATAGTTTTCTGAAAAATTCCTGTGAGCCAGTTGGACTGTTTTTTCTCGTAAGTGGATGCGAGTTATAATAGTTAACTTACTTTTGATGATATATCTATGACATAACTGTAAGTGAAGAATTTATATTTAACTTGTACTGGCTTGTATGCTTATCTATAAACAGCCGTACAAAAAAAAATTATACATTTAAAATGTCCAGCAAGCTGCTGCAACTTCACAAAAAATAAAAACGCAGAATTGTCACTTACCAAAAATGTTCTTCTTTATGTTCCTTCTTCATTCATGATAAGCATTCCAGATGACAAAATGCTTCCAAAATTCACTTCTACAGTTCGAATCAATTGCGCTTTTTATTGCCTAACAACTGAGCTAACTACACTTGAGCTAACTGCTCTGAGCTTTATTTATTTACTAGCGGTACCCGCACGGCTTTGAACGTGGTATAAAATTAAAAGTTCATTTGCAAAATAATTGATATAGCAGAAAAAATGCTCTATTTTAGTTGTAATTCAACTATAATTCCTTCAAAGTATGATATAAAAATCTGGTGTGGACCCCACGCTACTTATTTTTATGTGTAAATTTCTTAGTAGATGCCTTAACCCTCTCGGCACCCTGGACCTCATATGAGGCTCCTACTTTTGAACTCAATTTTGGAAGAAGTAAACACTTAAAATGATTTTTTTTTCCGTCAGTGACTCCACCTATTCATGTAGATCACAGATGAGGCTCCTAAGTGAAAAAAAATCATCATCAGGAAACTTTCTTTTTCTTTTAAACTTTGGTAAGATTTCTATTGGTTTCTGTGAGCAACAAAATTGTTCTTATTTTCTCTGTTGGCTTATTTTTGTGCGTCTCCCCTTGGGGTTGCATTCGAATGTTCCAAGGGGGTGTTTTACCCCTTTTATGGAGTAAATCAGTGTTCATTTCAATGCAGACAAAAGTGATATGAATTGGCATGACCACTTGGCGATATATCGCCAAGCTTTTGGTCGCCAAGTATTTGCCGCCAATTTGGCGACATATCGCCAAGTTGGCGAAAAAAATTGTTTTCTTTTTTTATTTGGACTCAATTTGGCGCTATTGGCGATATTTTGCGAAAAATCCCCTGAATGATGTTAAAATCGGCGATATTGAGGGGATTAATCATTGTAAAACATTTTTTTTTTTGCATTGTTTCGTGGCAAACTAGGGATATAAATGTTTAAACTGTTATCTTGCTCACTCCAAGCCCTATTTTAGCACTTAACCCTCTCGGCACCCTGGACCTCATATGAGGCTCCTACTTTTGAACTCAATTTTGGAAGAAGTAAACACTTAAAATGATTTTTTTTTCCGTCAGTGACTCCACCTATTCATGTAGATCACAGATGAGGCTCCTAAGTGAAAAAAAATCATCATCAGGAAACTTTCTTTTTCTTTTAAACTTTGGTAAGATTTCTATTGGTTTCTGTGAGCAACAAAATTGTTCTTATTTTCTCTGTTGGCTTATTTTTGTGCGTCTCCCCTTGGGGTTGCATTCGAATGTTCCAAGGGGGTGTTTTACCCCTTTTATGGAGTAAATCAGTGTTCATTTCAATGCAGACAAAAGTGATATGAATTGGCATGACCACTTGGCGATATATCGCCAAGCTTTTGGTCGCCAAGTATTTGCCGCCAATTTGGCGACATATCGCCAAGTTGGCGAAAAAAATTGTTTTCTTTTTTTATTTGGACTCAATTTGGCGCTATTGGCGATATTTTGCGAAAAATCCCCTGAATGATGTTAAAATCGGCGATATTGAGGGGATAATTCATTGTAAAACATTTTTTTTTTTGCATTGTTTCGTGGCAAACTAGGGATATAAATGTTTAAACTGTTATCTTGCTCACTCCAAGCCCTATTTTAGCACTTAACCCTCTCGGCACCCTGGACCTCATATGAGGCTCCTACTTTTGAACTCAATTTTGGAAGAAGTAAACACTTAAAATGATTTTTTTTCACTTAGGAGCCTCATCTGTGATCTACATGAATAGGTGGAGTCACTGACGGAAAAAAAAATCATTTTAAGTGTTTACTTCTTCCAAAATTGAGTTCAAAAGTAGGAGCCTCATATGAGGTCCAGGGTGCCGAGAGGGTTAAGTGCTAAAATAGTGCTTGGAGTGAGCAAGATAACAGTTCAAACATTTATATCCCTAGTTTGCCACGAAACAATGCAAAAAAAAAATGTTTTACAATGATTAATCCCCTAAATATCGCCGATTTTAACATCATTCAGTGGATTTTTCGCAAAATATCGCCAATAGCGCCAAATTGAGTCCAAATAAAAAAAGAAAACAATTTTTTCGCCAACTTGGCGATATGTCGCCAAATTGGCGGCAAATACTTGGCGACCAAAAGCTTGGCGATATATCGCCAAGTGGTCGTGCCAATTCATATCACTTTTGTCTGCATTGAAATGAACACTGATTTACTCCATAAAAGGGGTAAAACACCCCCTTGGAACATTCGAATGCAACCCCAAGGGGAGATGCACAAAAATAAGCCAAAAGAGAAAATAAGAACAATTTTGTTGCTCACAGAAACCAACAGAAATCTTACCAAAGTTTAAAAGAAGAAGAAAGTTTCCTTTCCTAGTTTTAAAAACAAAACAATACATTTTCCGAAATGAAACACTTTAAAAAGAACGATGCAATAACGCAATTGATACGATATTTGGTTAATCTGTGCTTTAGATACCCTTTTCTCGCTAAATGGGCGATAGGCGTGCCAAGCGTGGTAACCCTGACTATTTTGCGTAGTTTCTCTCGGAGCTTTCAATTCCGCGAGACACGCAAAAACGCGCCAGTTGGTGACTTTTCGAAAACGCGCCAAGTAAGGTCCCAAAGCATTTTCACCGGGAAAAAGACAGGGTTGCCAGAGAATTGAAACAAAAAAATACTACGCCTCCTCTAAAAAAATATTACAAAATACTACTGTTTCCAAACGTTGCCAAAATCAATGTTGCTGAAATGCGAAATCTATGAAAATGAAAAAAAAATCCGCCAAATCTTTTAATTAAGTCATTAGTATATTGGAAACAGGGTTGCCAGAAAAATACTACGCTCCTTATTTGGGCCGAAAAAATGCTACCGTAGTATCAAAAATACTACGTCTGGCAACGCTGGAAAAATAACGAAACAAAAATAAGTATGAACACGTAACCATGGTAACAACATGAAAAGTTGATTTCCGTTGATAAAATAATTCATTTCATCTATCTTTTCAAACAAATGTTATTCTCGAGCAAAACCATTTTAGAATCGTTTGGCTTGCTTTACTGAAGGTAAGCCTTGAATTTCGGGATTCTAAAAACAATTGTTACAGCTTTCCTGATGATCGTAGAAACTTCGAAAAAACTTTATTTTATGCAGAAAATTTCAAGCTTTCGAATGACATAAGACTTGAAAATGTGTGTGAAATATTTCTTCCCTATTTTATCGAATTTCCGCTAAGAATTCGAATAGAAAAAGAACGAAATGGAATTTTCGAAAAATCGCTTCGAGGTGCAAAACTACATGCTACAAACTAATTTTGTACCAAGTGGCACGAAAATCGACCGAACGGTTTCGGCGCTACGCGCGTGACAGACAGACAGACAGACAGAAGGACAGAAAGAAAGAAAGAAAGACAAACCTTCAGCTTCATTATTAGTAGAGACAACAAATATTTCGAGCTCGTGTACTTGGTCACTCTACTCGTTTATGAACTCACGTCCAATGTGACAGATAGTACAAGACAGAAACATAGTACAGGACAGAGTTTACGCTCAAGGAAGTTACAACCAGAGAGAGGGCGGGAATCGAATCCGCCGTCCTGGGCTTGCTAAAGTGAGGCGCCGCCAGGACCCTCACTCTGAGCTAAAAGCACACCACGTTTCTCAATTGTTTACATTCATCGGTCGCCATTTTAAAACTAAAAAGGCACACCGGCAGTTACATTATTTTACATTACGTTTAGCATGGTAAAGCAAGAAAGTTGAAATAGGCTATTAAATTTTATTCTATTAACTTTTTGCTAAATATGCAATTAATATATATTTTCATAAAAATAAATCTTTAATCATTTTCCAAAAAAAAAAAAATCTATCATAATAATAACCATTCATTCATTCGCAGTTCTTTATTTTGGGTAAAAATAAGACACTCAGATTTTAATTTTTAATCCGCTGCCAAAAATTAAACATTTCTGAATAAATCCAAACACTGTCGGGCCCGCTTAAACGAATATTGTCTGTTCCAGGCCGTGGTAGCCCGATCGGTAAGGCGTCGGACTCGTAACCGAAGGGTCCCGGGTTCGATCCTAGCCGATCAAAGATCCACCGTCGTTACTAATGGTGGCTGGGCGACGTAAAATAAGGGTCGTGGTCACAAGTCCTCCAAGTGAAACGATACCTCTGAGGGGTACTAGACCTCAGCTCTTGGTCTGGATCAAAGGAACAAGAGCGCTGTGAGCTAAATCGGACTTCCACCTTAATGGTGCTCGTAAAAACGGAAGCCGTACTTATTCCGCCTTAAATCGGGTAGATGTGTCTGCTCGGGCTCGGGTACCTGAGTGGTTTCAGAAAAAACATTTTCGGTTCCACGACATATTATTCGATTAAGCGGCGTATTTGATTAAGCGAGAAAAGTTACACTACCTTTCTAAGTCGACAACACTTTTCTTAAAACGTAGTAATAAATTAATAGTTATATAAAGGCTGCAGTTAATGTTATTGATAAAAAGTTTTTTGAAATAAGATAAATTGACATACATTATTAGATTATCCGGGGAAGTTATTTGATTAGGTGATAATTTATAACATTGGGTCTATGGGGAAAATTTCGGTTCTGGAATGTTTTATTCGCATAAGCGTGGTATTCGTTTATCCCTTACTCAATTAAGCGAAGCCGACAGTACTTTAGAAATACAAAAACAAATCCTCTCAATAATAATTACAGTCAAGCCCGCTTATTAGAATATCGGTTAAAAGAATATCCCGCTTAATATAATACATTTTCAATGTACCAAACCACAGTAATGCATTATTTTCATCCCGGATAATGGAATATCCCGCTTATTATAATATTTTCTAGTGGCAAAATAGCTATTCCATTAAGCGGGCTCGACTGTATTTCACATTCAAAATCAGGGCTATGGAGTCGGAGAAGTCTGTGAAATTCTAATAGTAGAAGTCGGTCATTTTTTTTCGAACCTATTTTTACAATTTTAGGGTCTGCAGCCGAGGAGTCGAAATTATAATTGGGCTCTTTTAAACAGCTTATTCATAAAAGTATTTTCCATACAATCTTCATCAAGAGCATTTTATCCGCCTTTTGTTCGGGATCTACATTAGTCTTAGATTTCATCGCAGTCACTAATGTTAATTATTTTTGAACTGTTCAAAATTGAATACAAAAACAAAATTGCTCTAATCAAAAACTGAAATATGGAAATGACATGATTATACGACATACCCTATATATTACAATAAGAGTAATAGTATTTCAAACTCGCCATTAAAATAAGGATAATATTCTCTAAAAATACCCATTATGATGAATGAAACAGAAAAATCCTCATAAAAATCAATCGTCAGAAGTTAATAGGAAATAGGTAGAAGGGGGGGGGGGCCTTTAAATTAAAGCCTCAAAACCTAAAAATTGTCCTATCCCTCCCTCCTCTCAAAATGCACATATAGGTGCCCATGATATAGAAACAAAAACTAATACATTAGCTGTCCTAATTTCCTTCTTAATGGACTCATCTCTCTATTAGACGTGTTTTCTCCCCCATATCTTGTGCTCGGTGGCCAAGCATTCCCACGTGCGATGCTTCAGGTCAATCAAACAAACGATCCAGAGGATGGCTTTGAGTTCTTTCAGAGCCCTCAGCAATCCCTAACCGCACACCTGTGAAAGCTGCGGGGGTCGCTTTCGCAGGTGCGGGATGAGAATGGGGCACCGATTGTTCGGATTCGGATTATGTGTGGCGAAACAAAATACGGAAGGATGGGGACGGATAGTTGGACGAACTCCCTTTACTGGCAATGTACTGCAAAGAATTCTTTGTTTTCTCTTCTTTTAACAAAAGAAAAGTTAATAGCGGAATATGCGTCGTTATAGATCTATCGAACCAGGAACGCTTAACTTGATTCCAACTAATCTAAACTCATAACAGCCTGGCATTTTCGCATTGCCAAAAATTCGATGCATTCATTAATTTTTTGAGTTAGAAAAATTAGTTGTTTCAAACACATTTTAGGAAATTTGGGCGAGATTTAGTCTGCCATGTTTGTTGGGGATCCTGTCTTAGCCACTAGTGCATATGAACGAATACGGCAATCTTTAAAAAAATTTTAACAAGTATGTAGAACTAGGTAGAAATTTTTGAACCAGAGCTATTTGTCTAGTTCCCATCTTTTATATAATTTTGCCATTTTGATTTTGGAGTTTGAATAAAAACTGTATTATGGATAGTATTCATTACTTTCAACAAGGAATCAATGTCCGATAAAAATTCACCAAAAAAATACTTTCTTCATACATCTGTATATATTTTTCTACAAGGCCGTACCCAGAAATAATTTTAGGTGAAGCGATCTCGTGAACGACAGAGCAAACATTTTTTGCTCCTAAAGAACAGCTTTGCATCTTTTCGGGGGGGGGGGGTGCCAGACGCATAAACTCTCCCCTCAGGATACAGCCTTAAAAGTCCTTGTACCTCTATGAATTTTTCTTTTTATAATACATTCTAATACATTTTTAAAATAATCTGCAATATATTATTGACATTGGAAATGCGCAAAGATTTATTCACCTTTTCGACTAACCCTATCTATAAGTATTCTCTTTTAACATTTAATAAACTCTCAAGCGTCTATAAAATATACAAAGTATTTCCAAAAGCATCTCTCAATAAGTAACAAAAATAATAATCATCAATAAAATTAAAACAAATTTGAAATTTGTGCTCTATATTCGCACTCTATTACCACCTAATATTTTTTATTAGCTTTTCACTTCTTAAATTTGAGGATCCCAAGTTCTATAATCAATGATGCACTTTTTTAGATGATATCTCTGAGAGGATTTAGCTTCAAATTTCAACTGAATCAACGATGTAGTTAACCAAGTCCAAGCATCCTAAGCAGTGGCGTATCCAGGAATTGATTTTGGGGGGTGCACATTGAACATCGACACTGCGATGAGAAAGGAAAAAAAATCAAGAAATATGGTGAAACTTTAAAAACGCAGTATTTCGATTTAATTTTTTCTATTGAAAGTTGCTCAAAGATTGTTTTTTTTTTTTTTCACAAAAATGAATATCATGCAAGAACA
The DNA here is from genome assembly GCA_038373865.1 of Uloborus plumipes. Lineage (NCBI taxonomy): Eukaryota > Metazoa > Arthropoda > Arachnida > Araneae > Uloboridae > Uloborus > Uloborus plumipes. Next base: position 10,204 of record JAXGGA010003402.1, read on the forward strand.
ATAAGGAGCGGGTACATTGCTCATTTTCCTCTTACATTTTCATAATTACAGAATAACAATTAGTTTTTGCTTCTTATTGTCGAAAACAGAAAATAATATGACAATATTTCAGTGTCCATAAAGTATTTTTCATTGAAAAAACCTGAAGCATATTTACACGAAGGTTACATGTTTTTTCAAAATTCGGTGCCACCATTTTTTATAGTCTTACAAAATCTTGGGGGTGCATTGGTCCCTTGGCACCCCCCCCCCCCTGGATACGACACTGATCCTAAGTCCTTACTCATTTAAACCACTGAACAAAATTGGAAAACGTAAACGGGCCCCGGGTAAATGTTAAACAAACACAAACACAGTCTGAATTCTTCACAAAGCTTCGAACTCTGAATGGCTGTACGAAACGACCATCTTCGAAGGCGTGGATCTCTATTGTTGTCAGAACTTCCTCCAGAAAAGAACGTCTGGAGAAGGTTCAGTTTCCTCTTCAGAGTCGGGGATGTCGTGCTCGGAAAAGATTTTGCGCTTTGCTCTTCTGTGGATTACTCTGTTTTGGTTCGTGGTGGAAAGTGGAAGAATTTCGGAAGTGAATCTAAATGCTACCATACAGAATTCAAAGGTAAGTTTTCAAACGTACAGTCATTTAAAAGTGAAAAATCATCCGTAAAAGTCATAGGAAGCTTTTTGAATTTAACCTTTTAAATATCATAAGCTTTACGGCAGAGTATAAGGAATTCGTACACATAAAACTATTAAACGACAATGTAAAAAACATATAGGGTGAGTTCTGGTAAGTGCGTCCACGGGGTAAGTGCGTCCACTGGGAATTATATGAACACTGTCTTGAAATGGCTTCTGCAACACATCGACTATGTTAGATAACTGTCTAATGATAATTTCAATAGGTAGAATTCATGCCTGGATTCAATAGACGAAGCATAATCAGGTATAACTTAAATGTCTTCAAAAAAACTCTAAAGTAAAGATTGAGAAGGTTTTGTTTCAGTTTCTCTTGTAGTCATACAAAGCAATTGAAGTCAAGAAATGCAAGTTGTTTCTTTTAAGTAATAGCTACTAATAACACACATGGGGTATTTTGATCAAATACTCTAACTAAAATTTGTTTATATGACGGTACGCACTTTCCCTTTCTTAAAAGTAAGGTGGGGGTAAGTGCGTACCATTATGATGGGGCAAGTGCGTACCACTATCATGAGGCATATGCGTACTATTATGCGGAGCAAGTGCGTACCATTATGATGAGGGAAGTGTGTACCATTACGTAGAAAATCCGACTCTCGTAATTCACCTTCAATTTTGCTTATAACTCTTTTATAAACCGATTATAAATCCGACGTCATTTCCATCAAGTATTTATATTAACATTGAACGCGGCATAAGATTTCAATTTTATTCATTACCTCTGAAATATATTGGCTTTTAGATATCAGTTAGTAAATTTTTCGTTGAAAATAGCGATCATGAGCTATACTTAATTTAAACCAGAATGACAAATGAAGCAATGAAATTAAGTGAAACACTGAATAAGGAACCTACTGATTCAAAAAGCGAAGGTGGAGTAATGAATAAATTATATTTAAGAAAATTAAAGAACACCTTGTGAAAAACTATTTGAATGTACAAGAAAAAAAAAGTACAAGTATCACATCATGATCAATTATTCTCTTTTTTTTTTGCTCTTTATTTTGTGTTTTTTCTTACTGCTACTGATTCTAATAAGAAAAATATTTTAAAACCGTATTTATTCAAAAAAAAGAAAAAAAAAACGAATTGTTCACTCAGGTCACCTAACGCTCTACCATACAAATAGAATTAAAGAAAATCACAGGTGTACGCACTTACAACAAAGCTATTGGACGCTCATGTCTCATCTTACATTTAAGAAGGGGTAAGTGCGAACCCTGGCTTAAACACAGACTGATTAATGTATTTAACCAAAATAAACTATGTAGACTATGAGTGATTATTACTAAATAAAAACAACTTGCATTTGCTCACTTGGTCTTATTAAAAGGACAGAGGAAGAATCACAGACACAACTCTCTCAATCTTCAAATCACAGTTGTTCGCAAGACACGTGGAATATCACTGATTGCGTTTCATCCATGCAAGCAAGTGCTGATCTCTAGTATTAGGAATTATCCCAAGGCAACTACCTAGCATATTTAATATGTGCCAGAAGTTTTTTACTGCTCATATTCACATAATTTAAGGTGGACGCACTTACCCCGCTAGGTAGGGAAAGTGCGTACCTTAGAATAGGTGCCATAAACCAGGTCACAAAACCTATGCTTATGGTTTATTTGACATATTATATGCTTGAAAATCTTAGTAAAGGATCTGAAAAGAAAACTAAAAAAAAATTGTGAGTGTACAAGATTTTTCAACAGAGGAGCATCCCTGAGAACATGAACTTTGCAAAAAAGGGTACGCACTTACCAGAACTCACCCTACAAATCTTTTGAAAATTGGTTTGTGAGATTTCATATAAGTCGATGGGACGTATGTGTCTATATGTCCCATCCATGTTTTATTAGAGATGCAAAGCAATAACTATTTTCTAAAATTTAATTAGTGTTTTATTCAACTAAGAAGTAGTTGAATAATTAATGATATTACCGACATTTAATCTTATATTAAGAAGTAATTTTTAAATAAAAGTTAAAAGTAGAAGCGTGACAGTAAGTATGCAGATGTGAAGGTTTGTTGAAAATATGCGTGCTGCCTTTAAAAGGAAAATACTGTACATTTTTTTAACCTTTTTTTCTCTCTTTATTTGTTTATTTTCTGTTAATGTACATTATAATTCTGATCATTAAAAAATCATTTGTACTAGATAGTTTATAAAACAAGTTTTGAATTTGCAGGGTTAATGAGGTGAAATATTTGAATTTAAATACAATTATGCGAAATGGAAGCTATCCCAGCCCAAATCAGTACAAGCTAACGAATTCTATATCTGCAAATGATATTGTGTTTACAACAAAATTAAAAGTACTGGATGCTAATAAAATCTTGCACTATGAATTAAAAAACCAACAATTTGAATGCGACAATTTTCTAATTCTTAAAAATCCACAGACTGAAGCCAGGTTTGAACAAGCAACTATAAGTGAACAGGACGATGCATAACCACTATGTCACTCGTTAAGCTGTTTGTATGAATGAGTCACTCATAAATTATTCATATGATCATTTTAACTCTTGATTAAAATCAGTGTTATAATTAATTGCTACGATATTTGAGTTCCGAAAATTTTAAACAATAAAAGACTGGGTCATCATCTATTATTTAGGATCAGCATCTAATAAAACTGTGATCATCTATTTATAACATGATATTATTCAGAAATTTTTCCGTTCATGCAGAATCAGCATAGGTTTCAAGCAATGTAAATCTTAATAGCAGATTTCAGTTTATTCAAAACAAAATGCACTACAAAGATGTTTGGTAATTTTTAGCTTTTGACAAAAGTAATTATTCCGCTATTAAATGTGGATTAAAGATTGCGAAGGAAACCAAATCGCTTGCACAATTTACCTCAACAAAAATTGAACTTGTTAGCAGCGCAATGTAGCTAAATCTATAGCATTTCCCCCACCCTCAGTTTATAAGCTTGGGTTCGATTATTTTCGGCGAGGATATCGAAAAACTCCTTCAAATATGTTTCACACCATAAATTCTGTAATCAGTGTTTTTAAGACATCTGACGATTTGACCACCAAAAAGAGGGGAATTTCGCTTGTATAGGCGAAATCGCATCTTGATATTTTGCCAGTTTTCGGAATTTGAAGGTGACACACATCCCAGATTGTTTATTTTGTTTCATAAACGTTAAAAAGTGGTTTTCAACGTAGCAAATAATTTTAGAACGCTGATATGAAACGTTTGAACGTCATATGTGCTATTCGGAGGGTTCAAAGGAACCAACGTCTGCGTCAACAAGCCCTCCATTTTCAATTTTGCAAGGGTGTATTAAAAACTCAATACAAATGTTATCAGAAAATAACAGAAACCACGCCCACTCTTGTACAAAAACATTAACTTTTCAAGGACAGGGGGACAAGTGACCCCTCTAAATGAAGGGCATGGCATGTGTGTCAAAATCCCTTCCTTACTTTCCAGTTTCCCCTGCTGAACTCATTTAGATAGAATCATCATAATTGGCCACCGGCCAATTTTCCACTGAAGTCTTGGCCTGTCAGTATTCTGCTGTAACAACTTCGGGTCCCTTGTTTTCTGCAGGACGAAGAGGCAGTCGCAGATGACGAAGGAGGATCGGGGGAGGACTTTACTGGATCCATATTTGCCGAATGGAGCGGGTGGTCCCGTTGCAGTCCGAAGTGTAAGCAAATGAGAACACGGCGATGTCTCAGTCAGCAAGCGTGTCGGGGAAAAATACAGAAACACATAAGGTACTTCATAAGGTTTTTTTCATCTAGACAATGTTCCAGCAGAACTCGTGGAAAAAAAAGATTTTTGGATTTTCAAAATTTTGTTTAAGTTTTTGTTTGATGTATTGTAATACTTCTCTTTTGTCTTCTTTTTGAACGTTAAAATTGTGTTCTATGTCACTAACTAACAATTTTAATTACATTTACCTTAAATTCACTCTTCTGTCAAACATTTTGAACTTTAAAACTTCATAAAAAATCTTTACTTATTGTTTTTTATCGTTAATAAATAAATTCTCCGCTGCTCCAAGTCCTTCCCAAGGCCAAGCTCGATAGATGGAATAGGTAACTTCAAGGGCGGTAACTTTATTTAAGGGGGCGAGTGGGCCCGCCACCCCCCCCCCCTCCCCGAAATCGAGAAAGATTTTTTCAAAAGTAGGTGTTCGGTTCGTGTTTGCTCAAAAAAAAAAATCCTTAAGAAAAAAGCCCACTCTCTATTAACATTGCTTTCAAAGGTGGAAAGAAGGGCCCCAGATGGTCTTTCCCTCCTATCCCCCCCCCCCCACGAAAAAAAATTCGGATATTTTTTTTTAATAAAGGTAGTTATTATTATTCGGTTTAAGTTTACTCATATTATTATTCACAAATGTTTAGCTTGAAATACATAAATAAATAAATAATTAATGCTAATAATAATTCGTTAGATGACACCAGGCAGTGGTGCAACCCAAGAGGGTCAGGGAGCCCTTGCGCTTTAATCAAGAGAAAAAAGAATGTGTCTTGGGAAAATGAAGATATTTCAATTTGAAAACGCATAGAAAAAATCCTAATCATTTTGAATAGAAATTTTTAAATGAAAAATATTCAACACATGTAGATTATAAGTCATCAAATTACGCTTCTCTCTTTCTTTTCATTCCCCCTTTTTTTCTAGTCAGTCAGGAAATAAGAGTCTTTAAAATAATGTTACACTCAATAAATTTAAAATAAAGTGTAAACATTCCTCCCCGGCAAGAAATTTAAAATAAAGTGTAAGTATTTCTCCCAGCAATAAATTTAAAATAAAGTGCAATCATTTTCGGTTTTAATTTTTTCACAAATAATTTCCAAGCTTTCAGCTGAACAAAACACAAAAAAAAAATCGAAAAGAGATAGAAGTCCAAGCCGGCCGAGCTAGAAGGGGCACGTAATTTTCAATCTCTTTACCAGTGGTGAAATTAAAGAATAGAGTGCCCCTCAGTGGCGGGTTTAGGGTAGGATGTCGAGGCCCGTATATCCGCCAAGCATGAATTCAAAGAAATCCCATGACCCCCCCTTAAAGAGTCCAAAGAGATCTTAAAATTTCGCTTTTACAACGTGTAATTTAATTGCAGTTTCAAGACTTCAATATCCAAAAATTTTCGGAAGAGAGTTCTTTTCCCGCTTCTTCTTCAATACCTTGGTCAAACATTGCCTCAAATGGCATTTTAGGGATTTAAAATTCAAACAGTTAACGGTAGTTGATATCCCCCCGTTACTTTTCTCTAGTCTTTAGCTCTAAAATGTGTTTTTAGAAAACAGAAAGCTCCCGAATTACAGTCTCTATGCCCAAAAATTTCCGCAAGAATCCTTAAATCCTTTTATTATCCTAAATGTTGTCAGACAAAGACTAAAAGCAGTTGTTCCTATCAAGAATCATGGCGTAAGCGGTGCTATTGAATTATTTTAAAGGGGCGTTTTTAAAAGTTTTTGTTTCCTTTTTCTTTCACCTGTGGCTCTCGTTTTTCGAGGGATCTTCGTGGAATTCTTGGATGATAAGTTTTTGCTCTTGAGGGTAATGGGCACCTCTGCTAAAAGTAAAATTTTGAATTTAAGTTTTAAAAAAAGGGAGCTTAAAATTGCATTCTTGAAGCTTCAATGTCGCAAAATTTCGGGGCACAGCGCCCGAATATTGCCTTTTCTCTTGACGGTATTAAAGATAACCAAAAATGTTTTTAAAACATTAATTTCGGGAGAAAATCCTTGCTAACGTTACTACCAAAGATGGTCTAAAGTAACGATGGCTTAAGGTTTCAATTTTTAAAATTTTCGGAGGAAGATCCCTAACCACTTTTTGTCTCTTAACGTCTCCAAAGAGAACGCGAAATTGCGAATTTATGTATCGAAAATCTTTCAGTGGAGGGTCTTTGAACTTTTACTTCTCAAAGATAAATGAAACTTCAGTTTAAAATAAAAAACCTCATCTTCTTTTCTTTTACTCTATCATGAAGAAATATATCCTGAGTTGTGCTTCAGTGTCAAAATATTTCAGGAGAGATGCCCCGAGTCTTCTCAATTCTTTTAACGTCACTAAAGATAGCCTGAAATTGCGTGTTTAGAATTTAAATTTCAGTAAGTTTCCCAGAGGAGTCTTGATCCTCCAACGTCATCAAAGATGGCATAAATAATTTCAATTTTGAAAAAAAATTTAGAGGGAATCTAAAATGTCGTAATTTTCTATCTTTTCCAAAAATTACTATATTTTAATTCAATTTTAAAATTTATGCCTGTCTTACAGTAATAGCGAAAAAAAAAAGAAAGTTGGGGAGGGGGAGGCTAAGCTTGACTATATGGGCCCCCTCCGAAATAAAAACCTATATACGCCACTGGGTAACTTCACCTCCCCAACCTAACCGAAAAAGTCTAGTCACCATTCGGGGGGAGGCTTGAAGAAGTTCTAGACCAACTATAGTTTCATACAGAGGGATAAATGCCATTCGCATTTTTTGCCCATCTACTCTATTGCTTACAGTAAATGTTCGAACAATTTTTTAATATGCAATATCATAAAAATTGATAGTGAAATTTTTTAGATTCTCTCTTAACTCACTCGAAAAACCTTAAGGGATGACAGAAGGGGAATTTTCATTTCCATAAACGTATCAATTGCTGCAAAAAACACCCTATAAAGAATCTAACTATGTTAGATCATTGCATGACTATATTGCATGCATACTTCATTGTAATGAATGTTGTAGAGTAAAAACATGCTCGTTTCAATGCGCTTTTACTTTGTTTTCATATAAAGTCAAATATTTCTGATTTTTTCTTTTGAAAAAGGGTGAGTGTCTCTTTTTCATTTTATGCCTCATTTTCAGTATTTTACTGCAGTATAAGTTGTTTTATTAGATGTTAAAGTTAACGTAAATTGTTGTCCCACACGTGATATAAAAGATGTATGTTTTAAAATTACTGCTAAACTAGAAACTGAAACTGGAAATGGTTACAGATTGTTAGTAACCTTAATATGTGTAAGCATTTCTGAAACCCATTTGAAAAAATTGCAATTTAGTAATTAGTTATAAGGTAATTAAAGTTGTCCACCACGTGACGCCACGCTCAGGAGATTTTAAACAAAACTAGTTCAGAGCAAAAAAAACATGAGTATTGTTGATTTTTTTATTTGCTATCTTTTGTTTAGTATGTAGAAGTACTTTAAACCCCCGACGCAAGAAAAGGGGGGTTATAAGCTTGACGGTATTGATATGGGTATCTATGTATATATTTATTATCGCAGTTTTTAAAAGGATGTAAATTTTACTGCAGGGAATTCCTTAAAATAAGGCATAAGAGGAAAAAACATTCACTCTTTTTCAAAATAAAACAGTAGAAATATCCAAATTGATCTAAAACCACACTAAACTTACTTTGAAAAGAGCATGTTACTACTCCCCATTATTCAGCTGGTGTCGGCCATCTTTGAAAGCATGTTAACATTCAAAAAACGAAAGTACTGAAATTTTTTTCCTAACTACAGTCAAGTCTCGATAACTCGAGGCCTCATAACTTGAATATTCTTTGGTCTCGAAGTTTTCATTGGTTCCCAAACCTTTCAGAAGACCAGAAACTTCCTACAGATCGAACTTCCAATAACTCGAAACTTTAAGCCGGTCCCTTAGGACTTCGAGTCAACTGGACTCGACTGTACAAATGATTTTAAGTTTCAAAAATAAAATTAGTACCTGATACCATTTCAAAAAAGGGTTTCTTTCAGATTGTGAAACATTCAGTTTTCCTTGAAATAATCAGATAGAAAGGAGTATATCGAAGAAAAAGTGCGCAACAAAAATTCCTGGAAAAAAGCTACAAACATTAGAAGCATATCTAGCTTCCATGAAATTTATTGCAAAGGCTAACTTGTAGAACACAACGCGTTTCAGGAGAGACTTCCACATTTCAATCGAACAGTTGCATGAAATTAATTCCAAAGCAAGAACTAAAATGAGTTGTTGTTTACTAGAAAGGGAAGTCGTATCCAGGGGAAATATTTAAAAGGGTAGAAAGTAACATATGTTTTATAAATATAATGGAGCCATCAAAACTTCCAGTTTGTTTTAAATGGCCTACACGACGAAACGAAAATGCTTACTTAAGAAAAGAGATTGTTAAAATTATTTCTTCACCGATTTCTGGTAAAATGAGAGGTTGCTATCAATTTACGGACATTTAGAACTACTTATATTTCATTTCTAAAGACTATCAGTGAAACACCTGCTGATATTTACTTTGCATTTTTTTATTTTGTTAAAATTTGATCTTTCTGTATATTACTTAATGACATTTTGATTTACAAATAATATTTTTTTTAATGTTTTTTTCTTATAAAGGTAGACATTTTCTGGTTTGGACAATAAACTATGTTTTACACATTAATAAGTAACTGTTTTCATTAATTCAATAGGGTGAAAATCGCAAGATGTCCAACACGTGACAGTTACTAAACTAGCTACAAATGTAGTATATGAGTATTTTTTAAAGCTAACACTGCAAAACATTATTAGTAGGACACCATACTGTATGTAGATAAAATTACAACGTAAAATAGGCACAAAAAAGCAGGGATACTGCAGACACGTGTTTCGGCGTTACAAGGAACGCCTTTATCAATGCAAAAAAAATGTTGAGCTTATGGATGCACAAACATCCGACAAAAGCTTTCCAGACAAAGGCGACAAAGCATCCGACGACGCTTTTGTCGGATGTCTGTACATCCATAAGCTCAACATTTTTTTTTGCATTGATAAAGGCGTTCCTTGTAACGCCGAAACACGTGTCTGCAGTATCCCTGCTTATTTGTGCCTATTTTACGTTGTAATTTTATCTATATCCTTAGCACAAAGGTATTTGTAACTTTACCATACTGTATGTTAAGAAATTTGGAGCTGCCAGAATATAACAGATTCGCAGGAATTTTCACTAGAGTTGTGAAGTGTAAAAACTGATGTCCGAACGCTTGTCCCACACGTGACAGTAATGTTATACTTTAATGAAAAACACCAATTAAAAAAGACATCAGAAAAAAAATTTTTTTTTGCTTCTCAAATCACATGCACAATGTACTTTCCCCAGGTTCAAAAATTTTTAACCTGCAGGCCATAAATTATTCGTACCGAATTCAGACCAATCGACAGTCATATTTGTCAGTAATTTTTAAAACGACTTAAATTGTTATCGAAACCGACAGCAATGTTAATCCTCCGACAATGCAGCATGCTTTATATAGCTCTCGGGGTGCTCTTAGCAGTAACGAACAAAATATTAAAAAAAACATGACTAATTCATGAAAAAAAAAACAAATTACACACCACAAGAGCAAACACGTATACGATACAAGGACACACACACACACCGTGACGAAACAACAAATAAAAGTTTAAGCGTAGTCATCCATGACCACCACTAGAGGTCAATGAGGACGACCAGAACATCATCCAGAGCGGAAGAACATTTCGTTAGGGTCAAATGAGGACGAACACCGCAACCACTGTACTCCAACTACTAGGAGGGTCAAATAAGGACGACCAGAACGGACAGATCATCCAGAGCGGAAGTACATTTCGTTAGGGTCAAATGAGGACGACCACCGCAACCATTGTACGCCAACTGCTAGGGAGGGTCAAATAAGGACGACCAGGACGGACAGGTCATCCAGAGCGGAAATACATTTCGTTAGGGGTTAACTGAAGACAACCAGGACAACCACCGCAAAAACTGCGCTGAAAGTTAGCACATATATACTACTTACATACATTAATGTTAGTGAAAATTTCGTCTAATTGTCCCACACGTTACCGTGGAATCAACCTGTAATACAATTACATTTTGAAGTACTCCGGAAACAACACCTAAATAATAATTTTGTGCTTAATCGCATCTCGAGAGATCTGTCCGAGAGATCTGACGAATTGCTAACTATAGCATTTAGTATACCCCCTGCCTTGTTAAAATGTAAGACGGTATAAGTTTAAGAGGATATTCTATCTGGGATAAAAAGTGTCTTGATGATTGAGGATTGGGCTTGCAGAGAATTTTTGCACGAATCAATTATGCTTTTAAGAGATTAAAGTGTATCACAGTAACACACACGGTGAGGTACGAATTCTGCGGAACCAGTTTAAATATGACAATTCACTGTCAACAAGATTTGAACAAGCAGAGTCACTGTTCATATATGCTGTAAAAGACTGCTGCTTATAGCTTGGAAAATGTTGCGTCTCAATTGACTTTCAGATTAATTTTTTTAAACAAAAAACGAAGAGAAAACTTACGTAAAAATAGCCCTTAAACTGAAGGATTATATAACTCGATGGTTACTTGACCCTTGTGTACATTTCCTTTAGCTGAGAAAAGAGGTCATTTGCGCGAGGTAAAACAGTGTGATATACGTTAAAACAAAAAGCTAATACTTCAGTAAATGTACTTGGTGAGTCAACAAAAGCCTGGCACAATTTACGGAAAAGATATCAAACCTCACATTGAGCGAGCTGCAGAATTGACATAAAATATGCAGCTCTTGCAACAGATTTAAGATCAGATTATTTATATTTCCTGCTATTGTAATATGGTATCGATTTTTTAACGGTATTGATTTATCCTTAGGGCATGCCATTCCTCAAGCTGCCGTCACAAACTCTTGTCCGTTGAGCCCAATGATGAGGGGCGTGGACGACCTTCCAAATTCCGCATCATGTTACATCTTCAGCAGTACATCTACACGCAGTGGTCCTCCTGGGCTCCATGTTCAGAATCGTGCCATACCACCAGATACAGGTAAGGGTGTCACACGTTTTTTTGTGATTCATAAACTATTTTCATTTATTATTTACGTTTTCATCGTTTTTTTATGTTTAGATCCTGCAAGTTTGCCAACATTTGTGGTAAAGATCCAGTAGAGGAAGTAAAAGCTTGTTATACTAAAGGTGGACACTGCGAGAAAAAATATCTTGAAATCGCCCGCCATTCGTACCAGCACTTGTCTGTATACAATGATTTAAACGAAACAGGTAAGTTTTCTCTATTTTAGCAAAATTAAAGGGTTTTATAGTTATCGTAACAAACTGCTGACTGCTGGTGAAAACTATCAACTAAGGTTAAGAAATTTTAGGGTTGATCTCATAACTCTTAATTGGTGAGAAGTTTACAACCATACTTTAAAGAAAAGTTATCAGGAAGAAAAATTCACCTATAAATCTGAAGCATCTACACTCTGGAATATTCAAAATACTTAAGAAATTTCATTGACGTCAAATACACTACTCGACATTGAAAATGCAACACCAAGAAGAAGTGGTCAGAAATTGATGAAATTTGGTAAAAAGACAGAGACAGCATGGAACAATAAGTGATATTTATTTCAAAATAAATAAGCAAAATTTAGAGCGAGGACGGCGTCGGCTCAGTAAGAAGTAGGACCACCGCGGACAGCGATGCACAAAGAAACACGTCTAGGCATGGAGTCAATAAGCCTGCGGATGGTGTCCTGAGGGATGGCACTCCATTCCCTTTTAACCATTTGCCACAGTTCGTCCTCTGAACGAGGCAGTGGCAGGTTCTGCAAACGGCGTCCAATCACGTCGTCACACATGTTCGATTGTGACAAGTCAGGAGAGTATGGTGGCCAGGAAAGCATCTGTACACCTCGTAGAGCATGTTGGCTGATTCGAGCACTGTGAGGCCGGGCGTTATCCTGTTGAAAAATTGCATTTGGCAGACCCTGAAGGTAGGGGATTGCCACCGGCCGCAGTACATTATCTACATATCGTTGGGCCGTCATAGTGCCCCGAATACGAACTAGAGGTGATACGGAATTGCATGCAATAGCGCCCCAAACCATTATGCCACGTTGTCGCGCTGTGGGGCGTTCCACAGTTACTGCCGGATTCGATCTTTCTCCACGTCGACGCCACACATGTATGCGATGACTATCGCTGGACAAACAGAAGCGGGATTCATCTGAGAACACTACGGTTTGCCATTCTGCCATCCACGTCGCTCTGGTCCGGCACCATTCCAAACGTTGGAGTCTGTGCTGTGAGGTCAATGGCAGTCTTCTTAGCGGGCACCGTGATTGCAGGCCACGTGCAACCAGTCGACGGGAAATGGTTCTGGTCGACACAGGAACATCCAGGGTACCTTGCACGTGCTGCAGAACCGACGTACAGGTGACTTGCGGGTCCGCCACAGCTTGTCGGTGAATCCGTCGATCCAAACGGTCTGACGTCACTCTGGCTGCACCTGCACTCCTCAATGTGGCTACATTTCCTCTTTCCAACCATCTCCGACACAGCCGATGCACAGTGCTTGCATCTATGTGGGTATCAGCTGCAATTTGACGTATGGACCAACCTCCACTTCTCAGTCCGATCACCATACCCCTTGTAAAGTCGTCTATATGCTGGAAGTGTCTTCGTTGAGGACGGCGTGGCATTTCCTCCTATCACACGTATCCTTCGAGACAAAAAACAAATTTCTCCGATAATTAGTCTGGCAGAAAAACCAACATGAACATAGCCCACTTTTCAACTTCATTCTCTTATATCTTACTTCACGTGCGTCGGAGAGCTGCGCATTTCATATCATTTGCATAACTCAGTGACGTGCGTCTACGGTAAAATTTGCATGAATTTCTGACTACTCCTTCTTGGTGTTGCATTTTCAATGTCGAGCAGTGTATAAATTTAAAAACGACGGACTGTAGAGTACACAAGTAATTTAGAAGTATTTTTTATCTATTAATGGTTAAGAACAGTACGTTTGAGATAAAAATGCGCCGTTTGTAACATTTTTATTGGAAAACTAATAAATTTTGAAAAATACTTCCTTGAATTTTACTGGTCAAATCCATAAACTCTCACAATCGTAGAAAATTACGCCTGTAGTACATGTGACGCTTTTTTGACTGAGACACTGGTCACGCGTGTAATCAAATTTTGTTATACGACTACGCCACATTATTGCTGCAAAGTGCGGACAAATTGATATTGAGAGTATTGTTATTTAATTTTTGGCTGCCAGCAGCCACTTCACTACAAAAAATAAGCTGTAGTTTTTACAGTATGATACTGTCAGCATAGTTTCCAGTTTAAAACTGTAAAAGCACAATAATAAACTGTAAAACTAGCTATATTTTACAGTTTACCGCTGTAAAACTAGCAATTTTACAGCTTACTACTATAAAATTAGCAGTATTACCATAGAATTAGCTGTATTATATTGTAAAAACAACAGTGTAACACTGACAGCAAAAGTTCCAGTTTCAAACTGTAAAATGTACAGTCATAAACTGTGAAACTAGCAATTTTACAGCTTATTTCTGTAAACTATCAATTCTACAGTCTACTACTGTAAAATTGGAAGTTTTAGTTTACAACTGTAAAATTAGCTGCATTATACTGTAAAAACGACATCTATTTTTTTACAGTGTAGTGATGATATTTTGAAATATTTGAACAAAATCTATCTTTCAAACTGTATTGGTTTCATAATAAAAATGTTGCAAACGGTGCTTTTTTTTATTTAACGCAAACCATGTTGTTCTTATTTACGTTCAATGTGGGTCACTTATTTATTGGGCACACAGTATTAAATTTAATTATTTTTACTAATGTCTTATCACTAATGATTTGGCTCTTCCAGCAGATTCTTTAAGGAGCAAACACCCACTGGATTACCAAGAATGCGGCGTGGCCGAAGTATCGGCTGATTTGAGGATCATCGGCGGAAGAAGAGCGGCTAAAGACAGTTGGCCGTGGCAGGTAATTACTCAAAATAATCGTAAAAACTATTATTGGGAACGTCTGAATTATCAAAACTGATACTCTTCCGTAATAGGTACGGCACGAAACATTTCTGACCTTGACGTTTATTTTCACTTTATTTATAATCGCCATGTTTGGTAACAGTTTCATGTGAAAGACTTATTTACCGTTAACGATGCCATACTTAGTTGTGGTCTTTTTATGGACGTGAAAAATATAAATAAATTAAAAAGAAATCTTTAAAAAAAGCTTTGAAACAAAACTAAATAGTCCATCTAAATAAAAAATACTACACCAACAAATTAAATTACGCAGTTTAAAGTAAAACAGCCTACCAAGTAAGAAATATGTGCAACAAGTAATTAATAAGTGCAATGAAAATAACTAAAAAAGCACTCTTGTTTAAAAATTGCAGTAATTTATTATTTCATTATTTCTTCTGTGCCCAAAGCAGTGGTCGGAAGTAGCGCGCTACAAGTAGCGAAACTACTGTAGTAGCTACATTTTTAGTAGTTTGTAGTGTAGCGCTCTACTTTTTAAAAAAAGTAGAGTAGTGAGTAGCGCGATACAAAAAAATAGTAGTTTGTAGCGATTTCTGGAAACTACTTTTAAATTAAATAAATAAATAAAAGAATGAAAAAAATTTTTAAAAAAACGAAGGAAAAAAAACAAGGTTTAATTGACTCTGACTGGTGTAAAATTTGCACGAGTACAGCAGCGGACGCAAGGAGTAATCAGAACCATATAAATATGAGCTGATCTTAGATACATCATGTTGACAAAATACATTCTATCTGTTTGATGTCATTGGTTTATTTGGCATCATAATTTTTATATTCCAGCAAATAATTTTCATGCTCCCAAATATTCCCTGGCAAGAAATTTAAAAAAAAATTGAAGGTTGAATTCTTTCAACTTTTGAATCCTTTCTTGTAGCGAATATTCGTAAAAATTTTAAAAGAAATGTAAAAGGAACAAAATTTAACAAAAAATAAATAAATAAATAAATAAATAAATAAAAATAAATAAATAAGGAACAAAACGGAAAAGTAACAAATAAATTCAAAGACAATTTTTAGTTCTATCCCATATTCAAATGAGTTAATTTATTAATGTAAACCACTTTTAAAATTTTTTCGCTCAATCCTCAAAAGGTGTATGCTTTTTATTTATTTATTTTTTAAAAAGTAGCGAAGTAGCGACTACAATTCAAAAGTAGCTTGTAGTCGCTACATTTTGAAAAAAGTAGTTGTAGCTGTAGTTAACTACATTTATAACAAAGTAGTTGTAGTTGTAGTTCGCTACAAAATAAATGTAGTTTTTCCAACCACTTGGCCCAAAGGCACAAACTCAGACATCAGAGGTAGCAAAAGAATGATTAATGCTGGTGCTGCCATCTACATACTACTCTTCAAACGAAACAAATATTAATGTATTGCGTGCTCAAAATTTTTTCAAAGTGAAGACAAGTATATAAATGCGGAAATAACTGAAAAATGCACAAATCTTAATGAAATGATTCACTTGTATTTAAATTTAAATAAATTATTTCAAAAAGGGAAATTGCACTTTTTTTTCAGTTAAAACTAATACTTAATTTAGGTAAAATATACACTGGCGGAAAAAAAAATCCCAACACCAAGAAAAAATTTCTGTAGAGTAATGAAATTTGGGTAATGCAATTGTCTAGTTAACATGTTTAATTGATTAAATGTACAAGATCACTAGCTAATTTAAGCTCAAGAAAATGCTGTGCAAATGTGAAATTATGTTAATTTAGTAGAGGGTGTAACCTCCAAAATTTTGAAGGCAAGCCTGCAAGCGTGCATGCATTATGTCATACAGGTGCCGAATGTCACTTTGTAGTATGGAGTTCCATGCTTGTTGCACTTGTTGTGTCAATACTAGGACCGTCATTGCTGACTGTAGATGATGCTCGAGGTGCCGCCACATGATATCCCATGCGTTATCAATTGAAGACATACCTGGTGATTTTTCAGGTCATGGTAACATGTCAGCCCTCTGTAGAGTACATTGCGTTACAGCAGCGATGTGAGGGCGAGCGTTATCCTGTTGGAAAACTCCCCCTCGAATGCTTCTCATGAAGGGCTGTACTACTGGTTAAATTATCAGACTGACGACAAATTTTCAGTCAGTGAGTTTGGGATAACCACAAGAATGCCCCTGCTGTCGTAGGAAATTGCTCCAGAGACCATAACTCCAGGTGTGGGTCTCGTGTGTCTAGGCCGTAGACCGCTTGGATGCAGGCGGTCCCCTGGCCTCCTTCTGACCAATATACAGCCACCACTGGCACTGAGGCAGAATCTGTTTTCATCAAAAATTACAACAGATCTCCACTCCGACCTCCAGTGAGCTCTGTCGTGGCACCACTGCCGTCGGAAAAGGCAATGGTTTGCAGTCAATGGAATACCGGCTGCAGGCTGCCTGGCTCGGAGCTGTCCTTGAAGTAAACAGTTTCTTACCGTTCCTTGGGTCACGACGGTACCAACTGCAGCTCGAATGTCAGCTGCAGATGCAGTACGATGCGCCACAGCCGTACGCAAGATTCGGCGATCTTCCTTCTCAGTCATGCCACGTGGCAGCTCGGAACTCGATCTTCTTGAGATAGTGCCATCCCTTGCCCATAGCTTCCAATAATCATGCATGGTGGAAACATTCCCACCCAAGTCTTTCTGCAATATCACGAAATGAAAATCCAACTTGTCGTAGCCAAATTGTACGACGTCGTTTAAAGTCGGTGAGCTGTTGATAATGGCTTCTTCGTCTTCTTAAAGGCATTTCTGGCTAACATGAGCGCAATTCGTCAAATTTCACGGAAAAATATCACTCACGAGCTTCACAACACGCTTTTAAAACAAGCCTTATTTGCATGTTCTGAGTGACGCTAGCTGCGCCACACTTATGCGCGGAGCGCGAAATTTCAATCGATGTCATCTTTCAGTTGTATAAACACGCCTACCAAATTTCGTTTATCTAACACAAGTCTTTCTTGGTGTTGGGATTTTTTTTTCCGTCAGTGTATATGCTCTTTTTTGAAGCGCACACAAAATCACCACTTTTTTTTTTTTTTGGAGCTGTAATTGGTTTGTTTTTTAAATGTTAATGAAATTATTATCATTTATATTGTGTAACGGTTCCTGTTTTCCTGGTTTAATTTCCTTCAGAGCCATGTTGCACTTACAGACATATTTTTTTCATGGCAATGTTTTCACTTCTTTGACTTGAGGACTTACTTAAGCTGAGGATTATTGCCAAACGCTTTGACACTATATTTTATTGAATACCTTTCCTTCATAATTCAGTCGGCAACTTCTCTAAATATATCATTACCACTACAATTGTTTACTATGATTATGAAATTAAAACAAAGTTTTATTACTGCAACCCTTTCCTCCTCAGGTGGTCATCCTGAACCGCTTTCGCGAGCCCTTCTGTGGAGGTGTCCTCCTGAGTCCCCAGTGGGCCCTGACCGCTGCCCACTGCGTCCGGCGTCGACTCTGGATCAGGGCAGGCGAACACGACCTTTCGGAACTAGAAGGCACCGAGCAAGAGCAGAAAGTGGTACACTCTTTCGTCCATCCCGGATATGACTCTTCTACAGTTGAATTTGATCTCGCACTGCTGAGGTTGAGATCGCCTCTGACGATAGATAGGCATGTGAGACCTGCGTGTTTACCGGAAGAGGGAGATGAACTGCCCCCCTATGCCAGGGCTACCATTTTAGGTAAGGTAATGATGTAGCCCATACCTGCCACTATTGGCAACTCAGTCATCCGTCCGCTGTAAGAGAATATTTAGAAACGTTACTAAAAAATAATGAGCAACTAATATGCCTAATTTCTACCAGTAACAAAAAACAGTAAAGTTGTTGTCCTGTGTCAGCTAGGCTGGCAATTTGGGGTACGCTGCTTCACTTTTCAAACTTGTCCGTAATTTGGTGGGAAGTCCGAATTTCACAGTGCTCGTATGTCTTAAGAACCCCCCGGCAACCATGCACAGCCAAACAACACATTCTCACAAAGAAAGGACTGGAGAGAAAGTACAACCATGAGTAAACCGGGAACCTCCTCATCCGCTCAGACTTCTCTGACCACTAGACAAGGTGGCCAGCATGTTTTCTGTTGAAAGTCACATTAAATTCCTTATTGAAATCGACCTGGAATGTGTCTGAAGGATTCAGTAATCTTTTGAGTAAAAGAAGGTCCCGTTTCGAAATACATCAGGAACGAACCTTTTTAAAAATATTTCATATGTTTATAATAATGGCTCAGCAACATCGCGCTTTACCCAGAAAACTGCTAAGGCATTTTGGCAAATATGGCCGACCCTTTGCATACTAATACTGAAGACCTTATTGGTTTGCAGTTCTTGTAAAGCAACATCTAGAAACTTCAGTTCATTTGGAGTCAGGCAATACATGCAACTACCAGTTTAAAAGTAAAAAAAAAGTCGCTGTATATCTGCCTACAGTAAATGTAGATGCACTTAAGTACTGAGCAAAATATTTGCAACAGCTATGTAAAGCGAAATGTTTTGAAAATTGCTTAAAAAAGATATCCTCCAAGTCACCAGAAAAACTAAAAATGACATTAAAATGCTCGTGGTTACAAAGTCTTCCAAGTGAATCGATACCTCTGGGGGTACTTTAACCCTTTAAATGCCGCACTATGTTCCAAGTATAAAAATTTGAGTTGCTGCATAAAAATAGGACTCTCAGGCATCCCTTTAGATAATGCAAAAAACAAATTTCGAAAAGAAAATTTTTATCTACGATTTTGGGCATGTTCCCATTTGGGAACATTGGCATGTTATGTTAAGTTTTTTTCCTAAGGCTTTTAATCGATTACGCTTTACGCTCACTGTAGTTCTTTTGTGTTTATGCATAAAATGCTTGATATAACTAATCATATTTGACAAATTCATTTCAATTTGAAACGATAAACATTTCAAAACATAAAAAAAACAATACGCACTTTATAAACAAATATTGTCAAACAAATATGTCCTTTTCATCAATGTCCAATTATTCTCCTTTCTGCATTGCATATAGTTCTGTCATTTTCGATAAATAACCCAAATATTCAATTGGTAAAAATTTGTGGAAAATTTCAACCGGCGATAAATTTGCCAATTCTGGAAATGACTCACGGAGTTTTTTATGGGTTTTCGTTTCTATAGTTTCATCAAAAGATGAATTTTTTCTCCAGTTAATTTCTTTTTTAGATGATTTTCTCTTTCTCTTGGATTTTGGAGAAGCTTCCGAGGTAGATGGGGCATCAATAATCGTCTCGTCATCCGATATATTGTTTGGTGATTTGCGGGTGAATACTTCTATTTGTTCGCAAACATCAGCAGGAATAACCTTATCAAATTCAGTCATTAACATCTTCTTCATCTGTTATTGCCCCGGTCTCATCTGGTGGTAATTGGTAAATGTCTACTACAGAATCTACTGATTCATCTGAGTCTGATAGGGCTTGAAAATATTCAATAGCTTCTTGCAAAGTTAAGAACTTTTCTCTGGAACTCATTCTTTCTACGACTTCTAACAACACTGTCGCGATCACTTATAGCGAAACAGAAAGCGAAACCTCCACAAGGAGGGAGAAAAAGAGTAAAAACATTGATTGGGGGTCGAATCTCTGGACGGTCTCAAGTGCCAAGGAAGGGATATTTATTGCGAGCGGGGTGCAAGAGAAAAGCTGTAAACATCTTCATTTCTACGTGCAAAGTGATTTTTCGACATCACTCCCACCCAAAAACTGGAGACGAGGGGGAGCGGAGGGGGCAAAAAGGGAAGCAGTAGAAGGTCAAAAGGCCACCCACTTTCTTTTTCAATGCGTCAAATGAGGTTGTTTTCAATTCCAATCTTTCACTGATCATATAACCGAACTTAGGAAGCAGCGCGAATTACCGGATTTTGTATAGCGTTACTTGCCAATGTTCCCAATTGGGAACAACGAAGTTTGATCGCTTATAGGAGCTACATTTTTTATTTATTTTTTTATTTGTGATGTTAGGTCATTAAAAGGATCCTTATTTATGGTTACTTTAGAATATCAAAAAAGTTGAGCCTTTTTGAAATTTTTTAGAATTTTTTTTTTTCTGTCTCCGTGAAAATCCACAAAAAAGCACATTTTTGCGATTTTTTGTAGAAAACAATAATTGTAGTAGCTAACTAGATTTTTTTTCAAAAAATCAGGTCTACTTTTGGCAGAAAAAAGAAAAAAAAATTAACTCCTCAGAAGCGAAACTATTTTTTAACGATTTTTTAAAGTTGATGTTCCCATTTGGGAACATTGGCAATTAAAAGGTTAACAGGGGTTTTCTCTGATCTTAGTTGGATCAAAAAAAAAAAAAAAAAAAAACAGAGTGCTCTTCAGGGCCCCATCCTACCGGTTAGACCACATGTTATCCCTCTCGGCACCCTGAACCTCATATGAGGCTCCTACTTTTGAACTCAATTTTGGAAGAAGTAAGCACTTAAAATGATTTTTTTTCACTTAGGAGCCTCATATGTGATCTACATGAATAGGTGGAGTCACTGACGGAAAAAAAATCATTTTAAGTGTTTACTTCTTCCAAAATTGAGTTCAAAAGTAGGAGCCTCATATGAGGTCCAGGGTGCCGAGAGGGTTATGGTAGATACGGGGGACCATGGAGTAAGAAGTGAAAAGTAGAGGTAGCCCACCAGTTCTTTCGGGAAATCAAAATCTGATTTAGAAGTAAAATGCTTATTTTTATTAAAGCTTTAATATCTCACCGTAAAATTGCTCAATGGTTTCATTAGTGTGAGACCACTGTAATAATTCATGTTTTTTCTCTGCAACAGGTTGGGGCAAGAGACGCAACGAAGCAAGTTTCGGTACTGACACCTTGCACCAGGCAGAAGTCCCTGTCATCCCCCTTGATGAGTGCAGAATTTCCTACGAAGACCTCTTCATCAGTGAGAATATGATTTGCGCTGGGTTCGATGTGGGTCGAGTGGACTCCTGCGCAGGGGACTCTGGAGGACCCCTCCTGCACAAACGAGATGACGGCGCGTGGACCATCTATGGAGTCACCAGTTTTGGCGACGGCTGTGGGCAAGAAGGGAAATTTGGAGTTTACACCAGCGTCGCCAGGTGCATAGAATGGATACGACACATCATGCAGATTCAACTGTTGTGACGGAGCACAGAAGATGTTTCATATTAGGAACTTTAACCCTTTATGCCCCGACGGAACTCTGAAGTCCCGCTTATATTAATTTCATATTATGAATCTTAAATGGCTGGAATCATGCTGGTACTTGAAAGAACAACTCCTTGTACTTTGCTGAGAGGTCGACAGATGGTACCTGCGATTAGAAATAGTTTTCTTAGGGGCCCTAAGACGTAGGGGGCTTTAGACCCTACAAAGTTTCAAATTTTGTTTGCTTGTTATATATGTTGTTTAATGTGTTTTTAACTGAAAAAAAAATGCAAAAATTCATTGCTAAATAAATTTGGGACATAAAGGGTTAACTGTAATTGAAGTTAAAAATCAACGTAAATAAAGCACAAATAAGGTAGAAATTGTGCTTTATTTACGTTGATTTTTAACTTCAATTATAGTTCAGCACAAAGCTTTTTTGATCATTTTTCATTTAAAGGGTTAACTGGTTTAACGTTTTGTTTCACATCAGGCACTTAAACTGGAAAAACGACGTTTCACATTAGGAACTAAAACTGGCTCAACGTTTTAAAAAACATAGCTTAAATGGTACCGAGAAAGGCAATGTCATACAGGGTGGCTTTGATCTATTATGGATCACTTTGCTCAACTTCAGTTTTTCTTGTATACTTAATTTTAATTAAAAAAAACAATAATTAAATACCTAGAGGATCCAACGCTGCACTCACCTGGTAAGGACATGATGTAAGTTTTCTACTCACTAATTTACAAAAAAAAAGTTGGCAACATAATTCACTGCAGTTTTCAATAATTCTAAAGTTACTGTTTGGAAGCTATTTTAGAAAAAAAATTTTAAGTTCTCTTCCTGTATTCCACTTAAAATTATAAATGATCAAAATTTTGTGTGATGTGTAAAGCACAAAAAGGGAAATTTTAACCCTTAGAAAGTGAACTACTTTTATTAAAATAAATTATTTTATACCTCATTTTTCACGAGACTAATAATGACAATAAACTGAAAAATAGCTTAAATCAAGCTACCAATTCATTTTATAATGGATTTAATCACTATTATTTCTCAATTTTGGCTGACTAGGCAACAGTTTAAGAGTATTCACTTCGTTTTATTCCAAGAAAAATTATAAACTATTAAAATAAGAGTGCATCAGTTGAAAAAAAAGAAATTAAGGCTCAAAGTTACCCTGAATGTTTGCAACGATTTTCCATTGTGGAGGACCTCTACTCATCAACTTTTTGGAAGAAAATGGGTTGTGGTGTCTAGCTCTAATACCAACATACACAATGCATCTCATATTAGACTATTTGTACTGATTAGCAAAATACAAGATCAACTACTTCTGTTTTAGCAGAAAGCTCCTTTATTTGCCGCAATGTTTCTTTCTGAACGTGAATCTCTCTCTTGGTATTTCTTCAAAAACAGCATTATTTTCCTTTTGTCTCTACCTCATTGAAGGATGTTTACGTCCAGCTGCGTCGACCAGCAAAACTTGTTAACAATACAAACTGCGCCTGGTAAATAACTAAACGCCCAGAATTGTTTATTGTTTTGCAATTTTTTTCACTAAAAATTTTTCCAATTCAGTGAATTGACATATATTTGTACATATTTATAATCAATAAAGATACTTTTACATCATGAAATTTTTAACTATCAGAAATCGATGTATATTTCTTTCGGGCACGGGACATATCCGCCGCAAAGTTTATCTCTACTTCCCCCCCCCCCCCATGAGATATCTCCGCCGCGTCTTTTCCCGCCGTCTTCGTTCGACAGACTAGCCGTTAGATTCCGTCATTTTCCGCATAGTTCTGCCATATCTCATAGATGGCAGCACGAGTGAATTCCAAAATTTTTAAATGCGATTTTTACAGAATTTACGAAAAGAATATAGATTGACATTGTGTATGAACTATTTCTGGAATACAAAAGTGGTCAATTAAGAAACAAGGCTCCTGACAAGTTAGTTTCGAGATTTTTAAAAGTAATAACACAAATAACGGGATCAAGGAAATTAAGGATTAAGGAGATTTATTTTTTCGGCACACGAAGAAAATACATGCATACATAAAAACAAAAGGAATTTTAGTTTATATTGTTCATAAGAATAGTGACACATAAACAAATTAATTTTTATTTTTTTTTAAGGTGATTGCGAAATCAACGACAAAAATATGGATTGAAACTCTGTTGTAACTGTTTTTCGAACACGAAAGGGGTCAAAATTATGAATAAATCTTTTAATGAAACCTGCTTTTCCTGAGAGAAGAAAGGAGGGGGCAGGATTAAAACTATTAAATTTTGATAACACTACAAGTTAGATTTGAGATTTTAATTAGAAAAATCTAACACCTAGTCTCCCTTACCGCTGAAAACAGCAAAATTTGGATCTGAAGTGTTATTTCATTAATTACACCCATTTTGAAGTTAAAAAATTATCTTTACAATTTTATGTCATATTTTTAAAAGTTATTTGTGTAATTTCTAATTAAAATCTCAAATCTAACTTGTAGTGTTATCAAATTTTAATAGTTTTAATCCTGCCCTCTCCTCTCAGGAAAAGCAATGAACATTAAAAGATTTATTTATGAATTTGACCCCTTTCGTGTTCGAAAAACAGTTACAACAGAGTTTCAATCCATATTTTTGTCGTTGATTTCGCAATCACCTTAAAAAAAATAAAAATTAATTTGTTTATGTGTCACTATTCTTATGAACAATATAAACTAAAATTCCTTTTGTTTTTATGTATGCATGTATTTTCTTTGTGTGCCGAAAAAATAAGTGAATAAGTAAAAACCAAGTTCAAAAATTTTCATCCATTTTCAAAACGTTGTTTTGAAGATAGTTTTCAATTTCCTTATCTCCTTAATCCTTAATTTCCTTAATCCCGTTATTTGTGTTATTACTTTTAAAAATCTCGAAACTAACTTGTCAGGAGCCTTGTTTTTTAATGGACCACTTTTGTATTCCAGAAATAGTTCATACACAATGTCAATCATATTCTTTTCGTAAATTCTGAAAAAATCGCATTTAAAAAAGTTTGGAATTCACCCGTGCTGCCATCTATGAGATATGGCAGAACTACGCGGAAAATGACGGGAATGTGGGGGCTAAGTGGAATAGCGGGGAAAAGTGAAATGGTGAAATGTTTACTCTGTTTTCGGCTACATCTATCTGGTTAAATGTTCACTATTTAATTACACTTGTAGTCTATTCCAGACAGGAAAAGTTACCTCTATAGATAAAAGCCTGTTTTTGGCATATAGGCAGTTTTCAAAAGTTAGTACTCATATTGTAAGTCAAAAATTACTTTTGTTATTATAAATGATAAAGTTCTTGTTGTTAACATTTCAAACATTGCATGTTACTGCCTCAGCCCTGGCTTAAGGTCGGTCGGTTACTTAATGCTTTATACTATGTTTGTTACAATGCTTATTTGTTTAATATTAAGCTCTTTTTCATTTTATTTGTTTTAAACAATTAATCAAGTACAGGGCTGTCCAACTGCTAAGAGCCCTCGGGCCAGAATTTCGGTCACTGATCACCTGGCGGACCGCAGTTTGAAAAAGTTGAACAATAGCCTGTTATATTCAATTACAGTTAATAGTTGAACAATTAATTACAATTACAAACAACTTACTTACATTTTAATGTGAAAACTGAGACCTATCAGCCTTCTTTACAAGGGCAGGAATGTCGACATCGATGTTAGTCGTTGCCAGCCGAAGAAGGTCTAACAGGGAACTGTCAGAGAGAGAGGTCCTGTGGTGATTTTTGATAGAGTTCATCACCGAAAAAGCACTTTCACATAAATATGTGCTCCCGAACATAGAAGTTATTTTCAGTCCGAGGTCACGTAGATTGGGGAACCGTTCAGTTGGAAGCAACTTGAAGAACTCAAATCCCCTTTCGGTTCTTGTTTGAAAGAACGGGTCAGCCTGGAGATCGCAAAGCTCTAATTGCAGGTTTGCCGGTTGTTCCTCAATGTTTGCCGTGACTGGGTTACTGAACAGAGCCACTTCATTCTTGATACTCTCAAAATCTGAAAATCTGGTGTTGAATTCGTCAATAATTATCTGCAACTCAGGGCAAAACTCAGAAAAGTCCAGCACCTCCTCACATTCTGACGCCAAACGACTACAGCTGACGAAGTGAGACAAGTTATTTTTTGCCAAAGTTGCATGGAAAATTTTCAGCTTTTTTCTAAACCCATTTACGTGTGCCATTAGATCAGACACCAGTTGACCTCTTCCTTGAAGTTTTAGGTTCAGATCGTTGAGGTGGCAAGTAATATCAGTTAGAAAAGCCAGGTGACGTGAAAAATCCATGCTTAAAAGTTCTTGTTCCAAGTTTTCTGACGGAGAAAACTGTTGAAGGAAAAGAGGGATTTCTGTTCTCAAATCGAAAAATCTCTTGGGGCAGTTTCCGGCACTGAGCCACCTAACTTGATTGTACATGAGCAGGTCTCCGTATTCTGCTTCAATTTCCTCCAAAAAGTTACGGAACTGCCGATGCATAAGAGCCTTGTTGCCGCCTCTGATCATGTTGATGACTTTCACAACTTTTTTGAGGGTTTCAGTTTGCTTCACCGATTTCCCGCATAAAGCATGCTGGTGAATGATGCAATGAAGTGCAGGGCATTTCATTCCTTTTTTTTTCTCAAACATCCAATCAATCCGATATTTGGTCCTACCATTGCCTTTGCACCATCTGTGACTATGGCGGAACACTTTTCAAAACCTCCGACACTGTTGACCGCTTTCAGCACTGCTTCAAATATGTCCGTACCCTTTGTTGTGGAGTGAAGAGAACACATGGTAAGGAGCTCCTCTCTGATCTCAAAGTCTTCTTTTGCAGTGCGAATGAAAATCAAGAGTTGACTAACGTCCGACTGGTCTGTACTCTCGTCGATACACAAGGAGAAATAACAGCATTTTTCAATCTCACTGGACAATTTCTGTTGTATTTGATCACCCATTTCGGCAACTCTTCGCTGGACGGTCTGATGAGAAGCTGGAACCGAATCAAATTGCTTAACAATTTTGCTATCACCAAATGCTTTTGCCATTTCTACAGCACACTTTTTAACCAAGACGCCATCAGTGTAAGGTTTTTTCGCTTTAGCAAGCTCAAGTGAAACTGCATACGAAGCATGCAAAGCATTGTACTGGTCAGATTTTACTTGAGTAAACACACCAGTTTGTTTTTGCAGTTTTGACTTCAGTTCTGAAACCATAAGAGATCTTGCTTCTCCTTGATATTTACCGTGGCTCCCTTCGTGAAGACTCGTATAATGTCTTTTGACATTGTATTCCTTGCACACAGCCACAATTTGCATACAAATCATGCACTGGAGTTTGTCCTTTCTATTTGTAATAAAGTACTGGGTTTCCCAGCGGTCCTGGAACATACGATTCTCGCTCTCAATCTTTCGTTTTTTACTCATGATGGAAGATGAAATATATGCAGTCAACTACTAGAGCCAAATCAAGATCATCAATGGAAAAGAGAGGATTGTTGACGACAGCAAATTCTCAACAAAAACTGCAGCGTCAGTGAGCCCCTCCGCCCCCCTCTTTATTTTGAACCAATTACAGGCAGGTTTTACCTATCCCTGTCTCCCCCGCCTGGTATTACCAACGCGAGGCAATACTATTTCTAGGAATTTGTTTGAAGCGACACGTGCCTGGGTACTTGCAGGGTAGGACTGCTTGACCTTGACCTTTAGATGTCCCCCCTATATACGTTTTCTCCCAATACAATGAAAGGAGTGAAAAGCGATCGAGAGAAAATTTCGGGAATCGCGGTTTGACCAAGAATGGTAGTCTCGATGCTTCCCGATACCATAAAATTTCGAAAAAAGAAATCTGCTGAATAAGAAGTTGGCGGGCCGCACGATATGTGTTGGCGGGCCGCATGCGGCCCGCGGGCCGCCAGTTGGACAGCTCTGATCAAGTACATGCACAAGGCAAAGTTAAATATAGTTATTTCACTTACTTATTCAATCATTTATTAAATCACTTACAAATAAAAATTTGTTTCAAAAATCAAAAAAAAAGAAAAAAAAATTCATTATAAAGCGTATAATTTAAATTTCAAGTATCAATATTTGTTTATTTGAGTAACAAATAAAATTGCTTTTAAAAACTTTTTGCAAAAATAAAAATAAATATTATTGATGATGATAATACATAGTTGAATAGTACAACAAGTAAAGAGTGGGAAAAAATCAAATTGGACTCGGGGCATTTGTTGTTGTTCAAGTAAGCGGAAATCAAGGATTCCTAAAAAAAAATAGAAGGCACGAATTTTTTTTCTAGCAGCAGCTACTTACCACCCTTGAAGACTTATATCTCCAAAATATGTTAACTAAAGTTTAATTATTTTCTCAGCAATACAAATCGTCCGAGTCCTAACCGGAACTGTTAATTATTAAATGCTGATGAAGACTGCCTTATTTTTATCAAACTAACACAGTGTCAAGGTCATAAACAACAAATGTCAAGGTCATAAACAAAAATTCTGATTCGGTGAGAAAAGCAACAAAAAAATGCGATATTGGCTCTTTTTCTGGTCGTTGCGCATTACAAGGACTCTTTTCTTTTCTTTCCTGTTTTTTCCCCTCAGAAACTTTGATAAATTTACAGAATTGCAATGATTGCGATTGAAATTATTTAGCAATTTTTTCAATTAAATTCACCTCAACTCTTCGTCACACCTAACATTTTCATAAATATAACTGGAAAATAACTAATGCTAATAAAACACAATAATTCATGACATCTGAACCAAAAAGAAAAATGCACACATTTATCTGACGCACATATATCATTAGTAACATTTCCAGGGCCGTATTTAAGGGGTGGGTTTTTAGGGTTCAAACCCACTCCGAAATTTTTCAAAACTATTACAAAAATGCTTTTCATAGTTTCTCACTGAACAAATTATTGTCGTTATTTAATTTTAATTTTCTTATTTACTTTCAAACTGCATTTGAAAGATGAAATCATCATTATTGCATAATTGTACAAATTAAGTGTTTTTTCTACAGTATTTATATCTTTTTATTGTAGTTATATTGCAAACATAATTTCTTAACAATACACCTTTCTCTTCGAATTTTTAGTAACACTAAAAAAACACCAAAACTCTTTTAATTTGTAAGTACCAAACTCTGTATTTAACGTATCTTCTAAGTGTTTCCACCCCCCCCCCCCCGGTAAGATAGACATTTCAAAAGTACTCTTTCGAATGCGTAACTCATCAATCCAGTTTCTTATTCTTTATTGAAAAGATGAGTCTTTTTTTTTTTTTTTTTTTTGCATTTTTCATTTTAATACCCTTTTTACATCTATTGCAACAAAAATCTACAGAATATAGAGCATGAAATCAAATTTTATTGGTTTTATAGATTTCATGAGAAATAGGTTTGGTAAAACCCTACCGAAACTAAGGTCTGGTTGCGGCCCTGAACATTTCCCATTGCATGAAATATCTTTTCTCACATCATGACACCATTTACCTAAACTTTCACGTATTTATCTGCGCTGGTCCCCATGTGCCCCCTCTCTCTCGGAAACTAGGGGCCTTTCCTCTGGGACCAGCTTGGAATCGGAATATATAACTAAGATAAGTTTTTTGTAGAAAGGGGGTCCGGAGGTAAAATTGACAAGGGGGCCACCGCGGCTCTTGCGGCCTTGCCCTGTCCTCTCTAACATGAGAATGAAATTTAAAAAAAAATTTAAAAAAACGTGAAAAATAAATTAAAATTTCACTGTCCCCATCATGACTTCCCCTCCCCCTCGTGGTCACCTCTGTTTGCTTCGGTTTTTTCATCGGAATTCAAGGTAATCCACATAAATAAATTTTTCAATAAAATCTTGCTACGATTTGAAAGTTCAAATTTCTACTAGTGCTGCCATCTATAAATTATACAAAAAAACAAAAATGTTTTTCAGATAAACAGCTCATGTTAGGAATCTCAACTACCGTTATCTTTTTCATTAGTCTTATTTTCAATATCAGGGACAAAAATGCAAATGTTCATTTGTCGTGAAATAGTACTAATTTTATCTGAAGCCAATACATAGACTCACCTCGTTCATTTTTTCAGGTAATTATTGAGCCGTGCCGAACCTTTGAAGAAAATCAGCTTTCTGAAAACGAAAATAAATTTGATTACAATTTCGCAACGAAAACCTCACAAACAACCAAAATCAATTATAAAACAAACAGAGAGAAAAAGATCAAATAAGAACGTAAATCCTTATTCACAGTATGAATGGTATGAATGCGGAAGTAAGAATGTTTGTTAGGCTTTCAAGCAGTGGCGCAGCCAGAAAAAAATTCTGTGAGGAGTTTTAAAAATCGAGAATTGTTGCTTTCTTTGTGCAAAAATATTACTTAATATATTTAATCAAGCAGCTTCTGTGGTTTAGGAATTTTGCATTGATATATTTTCCTTGAAAATAGTTAATTATTCGTATTGATATCACAATGACTTTAAAATGAGGAACGTGAGGGGGTGGGAGGGGGAAGCACAATCTATTTATCATTATTCTTAAAATCTTACATTGGTTTTTCGTGAGATCATTTAAAATATAATCTTCAAAAGCATCAATGACTTTATGAAAGCCAAATGCTAGCTAATAATGGTTTTGATCTTTCAATGAGCATTAGGTGAGCTACAGAAAGCCCGCAGAGTTACGCTTTATTACTCCAGGTTCCTAAAAAGGAATTGTGCAACACTAGAAGTGCTAAGCGACCATGATTCCCTTTGGCGCTTTATTAATGCCATTTCAGCCTTCTAATACCAGTTAATGTGAAAAGTAATTTGTGATTGCTTCCGGATCAATAAAACTATTTTGTTGAGACTTAACCCTTTTGGAGAAATTCAAATACTATTCTCGCTCCTTTTAATTTGTGGGGAGAATGAATGTGTTGTTCTGAGCGGAGTTTTAACCAGGAAACCTCTCGCGTTTCTGCGCCACTGCTTTCACGCCTTAGGGCCCTGTTATACTGTATAGTTACACAACTGATCATTCTGAAATTTTGTTTACACGTTGTTAGAAGTGCGGAAAAGAGCATAGGGTAATTTTCACCCAGAAAAACCAACAGCACCTTTTGAATCTTCATTTTGGGTTTTTTCCTGGCATAAAATGGCTTTAGCTATGCGAAATAATTAACGGGTCGTCTCGGTTTTTGTTTCATTGGAAAGTAAGTAATAATCAATTTTAAATTGGATATTTATCGTCCGTGCGAGCTTAGTTTTAGATAGCAACAGCAATCCCGAAGAAATCACTGAGCTGAAATATCAGTTGCCATTTTTTGTTTGAGTGTTGAACAAATAAAATTATTTCTTTAATTTTGTTCTTTTACTGTAATTTAGGAATACAAAAATTTCCTTTTTTTTTGCCGGTAAAAGATAATAAAAGGCTTCAGTTTGCATATATGAAGACTTAACATTTACTCTTCAATTAAATCCCATAGAGTCGCTGATCTGATGGGGTTTGAAAAAAAGGTCGATGTTATTTTTTAATTTTTTCTCATTCCGAAGGGGGATTTTAGAACTATTTTCCTTGTTCATATATATATTTTTTTGAAGACTATTACCTTTATTTTAACAGGGATTTTCAAAAAATATTGTCCTGATCATATAGTGAAATTTTGGGGCTTTTTTCTTTTTTATTATTAAGAATTTGGGAGACTAATGCCCTTATTTCAAAGGGAATTTCTAGCGAGTGTCGAAATTACTGTGATGGGTCTCTGTAGACTATTGCGCTTGCTCAAATCGTGATTTTTTTAAAGACTAATACTGAGATTCTACGGGTAATTTTTGAAGACTGTTCTCCTAATTTTAATAAGCATTTATAGGGTCTGCTGTCGCCTTTATTTTAATGAAATTTTTAACAAAACTTACCCATATTGTTATTCATTCGAGTATTGGAATGTTTAGGGGTAGTATTAACTTTATTTACGAAATTTTCTCTTTCAAATTTGCATTTTTATACACCCCTCAACGCCAACGACAGGACGGAGGATCGACATGCTCGCGGAGATTTGTTCTTCCTATTCATTTTTCCTATTAATATGCATCGATGTTAAAATTTTCCGTATTCTATATATTAAGGCTCGACCGATGGCATTTTTTGGCCGATGGGCCGATGCCGATTGTTGGCCGATTGTTCAAAGTTGGCGGATGGCCGATTTTTTTACTCTTCCATCGGCCGATGGCCGATGCCGATGGCCGATGGTTAAAAAAAATCAAATGATTAGAAAAATAAATGTTTTATAAGAGATTTGATGGGTCATATATTCATTTCATTCTACTTATTTTTCAGTCATTCAGATTTTGGGCTTAAATTTCTATTTTACTACCACTCGACAAAAATTATATGAGAGAGAGAGAGACGCAATAAGTTGAGAACTCATTCGTACCATCGGTACTAGGTGTAGTCATGCAGATACTTTCTTAGCTGCAATCTGATGTTCCAAATGTGCTTTTAACTTTTTCTTTCTCTTTTTTTGACTAATCAATTTTAATTTCAATGCAGACTAATATCATAAATTGGTGACAACTGAGTGATATAATCGCAAAGTGTTTTATAACTAACAAAGATAGATACAACAAAGATGGAGAAAAAATAAGATGCTGAATTCGGTATCGGCTGGGCGGTATTTGACAAAATTCCTATTAAAATTGTCGATATTTGTAACATGAATCTCTGTAAAGCAAATTCCGCATCGGTTCGCAATATACTCTTTTATTCGTGAATTAAGTTCCACCTACATATACGAAAACGCTTGAGATAAAAATTTGAAACGGACACTGTGTTTAGTAATAGGCACTGCTCTATTGTTTAACATAAACATAAAAAGAAAAAGACTTCAGCAATAATATGTGGATTTAGATACACCAAACTTGGTAAAAATACTTCCCATTATGTTGTTTAATCATTAAAAAAAAGTGAACCAGTCAACAAATTACACTGTATGAGTGGAAAAATTCTTTAAGATATTTTTAAACCATAAAGTTAAACAAAACAAGAAGTTCTATCAAGAACTAAACGAGCCTACTTTTCCGTACATCGACATCGGTATTCTAGTATCTGATCAATGTTCGTTTAATTATCTGAGACGACAAATTATGTCAAACGTACCTTTTTAGCAAATAAAGCTGATTTCTAAAAACCAAATATGCAGATTTCATTTGATGAACTAGGCACTTAAAAAGTAAACAAAAAAATTAAATAAATAAATAAAATTGTTGCATTTTTTAAACAATGCAGCTTTTATAGTTCTTCCGTAGAAAAATTAATTAATTGTTTTGAAAAAAAAGAATGAAAAATAGGAAACAAATCAAAAAATCAAAACACATTTTATCGAACAAAAAACAAAAACAAAAAAAAACTCGGTTCCAAAAAAATGTCTCGAATTCCATTTTTAATCCGTCGCCAATAATTAAAAATCAAATAATTGATTAAATAAATAATAAAATGTTCTCTTAAATGAGTAATTTTTGTTAGACAAAAAATCGTCTGCCAAAAAAATAAATAATAATAATAATAATAAATAAAACAAATGAATAAACAAAGAAAAAAATCGCGTGCACGGTTATTTCTTTTAAGAGTAGGAGTCAGTCATTTTTTCTCAGCCTGCATTTCTGCAATGTTTGCTCTTTGCTGAGTCAGAGTTAGAGTCGAGGATTCAGAGTTGGGGTTGAAAAGTCGGAGTCATAAATCGCAGTCGGCAGGTAGAGTCAGAGTCAAAGGCACACACATTCTAATAGTAGGACTAGGTCTTTTTTTCCGATACCTGTATTTCTACCATAGTGGCGGAGTTGGAGTCGAAGATTCGGTGTTGGAGTCGGTTTTAAAAAATTAGTTTCGTCAGTCGAAGTCGATAGCTCTAAAATTATAATGGTAGGAGTGAGACATTTTCTTCTGAGCCTGCATTTCTGCCATGTTTGCGGAGTCGGAGTCAAGAAGTCGGAAGCAGAGTCCTCATTGCAGCTTATTCAGAAAGTACTTTACATACATTATTTATCAAAACCATTTTCTAACAAAGTTAGTTTGAAGGAAATCCGCCTTTAAGTTCAGGATCTAAATTGAACTTAAATTTCCCAGTAGGTGCAATTTTAAGTCTTTTTCTGAACGGTTCAATATTGAAAGAAAAATGGTTCACAAAGCAAAATATGGGAATGAGGTGTCCTCACCGAGATCTTTCGAACAAAAAAAAGTTTATAAAATTCGGACTGTTCCCTTAAAAGTTATTAGGTGGGGAAAGGTTGTTTGAACTGTTCAATGTTGAACAAAAAATTGTTCAAACTGAAAATTTAAATACGGTAATGAAGTATCCTTGCCAAGATCATTCGAACAAAAAAAAGTTTGTTCAAATCGGACTGTTCACTCAAAAGTTATTAGGGGTGACAGCTTGTTTGAACGGTTCAATGTTTAACGAAAAATTGCTTAAATCGGAAATTTATATACGGGAATGAAGTATCCTTGATAAGATCTTCCGAACAAAAATTTGTTCAAATTGGAATGTTCACTAAAAAGTTAGTGTCGCGGGACAGGTTGTTTGAACGGTTCAAAGTTTCACCAAAAATTGTTCAAATGAAAAATCAAATATGGGAATGAGCTGTACTCGCCGAGATCTTTCCAATAAAAAAAAAGTTTGTTCAAATCGGAATCTTCATTCAAAAGTTATTAGGGGGGAGGGGGCAATCAGACCGACACACAAATTCCCCATCTCAAAACCCTATTTTCCAAATTTTAATTTTTCGATTTTTTTAAATGTCTTTATTTCTGTTTGACTTTTTTTTGGACCTGGTTATAATTTTATGAGGCATCAAACCACTTTTAATGCTTTTTTCGTTTTTTTTTTCTTTTTAACGGAAAAGTAGGCTAAAAAGGCAACAGACTAAGACACAATACTAAGTCATAGCTTGAATTTCGCTAAACTTAAAATGTATGAACAGAAATGTTTGCATGTTCGTTAAAAGTTGCGACACTTACATAACTTATTTTATTGAAAAATAAATAACCATGAAATAAAAAAGTCAGCTTGCACCTTTTTTTTTTTTGGCTACTTTTGCTCCTAGTTTGATTTTTTATTTTGCTAAATCTTGCATCAAGATGGCAATTTTTTTTTTCTTCAGTCGCGCTAAAATTATAATTTTCCTGCTTCAGCCTGCTCCAATACGGTGTTTTTTTTCCTCCAGTATGCTCCAAAATAATTATTTTTCCTCTCCAAAACAGAATTTTAGCTGCTCCGAAATTGTATCCATCGAATCCCACACCTGATATAGAATTAAATAGACTTGAGTATTGACAAAATGATAGTAAGTTATAGAAGTCGTCGACATATTTACAATTGTAATATTTTAATGAAAATATCTCATAGATTATCATAGAACAGTGGAGGAAAAAGGCAGGCGAACTATGCTTCTAATAGAAAGATACAGTAATAGAGATGGGGGGGGGGGTTAAAAATTGCAATGAAAAGGCGCGCTAGCATTTAAAAGTGCAAAGATAAAATGATATGAGTTCAAGCGAGATATAGTAAATAATACACAAATTATTTGTATCGTAGGGCAAGATGGCAATGGCACATATTCAATATAATTCTGCATTAAACTAATGGGTCAAATCTGAAACAGCATAATCCTCTCTAAAGCGGACACCTCCCAATAACGGACAAAACTTCCGGTTCTGTTATTCGGAGGTTTTAATGTAATTCTTAAAATTCGCATCAAACCGATTACTCGGAAAGTGTCTGTGTTGTGAAAATTTCGGTATTTGCCCGATTCGGAAAATTCCAAACCCCAAAACTGTGTTAGTCCCGTTTGCTGCCCGATTTCAAGCCACATGCTCAACATACTTTTAATTGTGAAGTAAAAAATGGAGAAAATAGAATTCCCTCTTAACCCTTTAACTGTCAAGTTATTTTGATTTTTAACACTTTTCCAAGCACAAACACGAGAAACAGTCGGGTTTGACAAAGAGATAAAGCCGAAATAAACGTCTCCCGGTCCCGATATATTTCGGGTATAACAATACGATGCACTCAAAAAAAAAAGAATTACCCCGAGTAATACTCGGGCGTGACATTTTCGAAAGCCAGCTGTGCCCGAGACTATCTCGGGCATGACAGTTAAAAGGTTAAGAAAACTTTTAAAAAAAACATCGGCCTTGCATCGGCATTTAGTTTTTGAGGCCGATGGGCCGATGTTTTTTCCATTTTAGCATCGGCGGCCGATGCCGATGGCCGATGGGAAAAATTTTAACCATCGGCGCCGATGCATCGGCCTGGCCGATGCATCGGTCGAGCCTTACTATATATATATATATATACACTGCTCGACATTGAAAATGCAACACCAAGAAGGAGTGGTCAGAAATTCATGCAAATTTTACCGTAGACGCACGTCACTGAGTTATGCAAATGATATGAAATGCGCAGCTTTCCGACGCACGTGAAGTAAGATATAAGAGAATGAAGTTGAAAAGTGGGCTATGTTCATGTTGGTTTTTCTGCCAGACTAATTATTGGAGAAATTTGGTTTTTGTCTCGAAGGATACGTGTGATAGGAGGAAATGCCACGCCGTCCTCAACGAAGACACTTCCAGCATATAGACGACTTTACAAGGGGTATGGTGATCGGACTGAAAAGGGGAGGTTGGTCCATACGTCAAATTGCAGCTGATACCCACATGGGTGCAAGCACTGTGCATCGGCTGTGTCGGAGATGGTTGGAAAGAGGAAATGTAGCCACATTGAGGGGTGCAGGTGCAGCCAGAGTGACGTCAGACCGCTTGGATCGACGGATTCACCGACAAGCTGTGGCGGACCCGCAAGTCACTTGTACGTCGATTCTGCAGCACGTGCAAGGTACCCTGGATGTTCCTGTGTCGACCAGAACCATTTCCCGTCGACTGGTTGCACGTGGCCTGCAATCACGGCGCCCGCTAAGAAGACTGCCATTGACCTCACAGCACAGACTCCAACGTTTGGAATGGTGCCGGACCAGAGCGACGTGGATGGCAGAATGGCAAACCGTAGTGTTTTCAGATGAATCCCGCTTCTGTTTGTCCAGCGATAGTCATCGCATACGTGTGTGGCGTCGACGTGGAGAAAGATCGAATCCGGCAGTAACTGTGGAACGCCCCACAGCGCGACAACGTGGCATAATGGTTTGGAGTGCTATTGCATACAATTCACACTCACCTCTAGTTCGTATTCGGGGCACTATGACGGCCCAACGATATGTAGATAATGTACTGCGGCCGGTGGCAATCCCCTACCTTCAGGGTCTGCCAAATGCAATTTTTCAACAGGATAACGCCCGGCCTCACAGTGCTCGAATCAGCCAACATGCTCTACGAGGTGTACAGATGCTTTCCTGGCCACCATACTCTCCTGACTTGTCACCAATCGAACATGTGTGGGACGTGATTGGACGCCGTTTGCAGAACCTGTCACTGCCTCGTTCAGAGGACGAACTGTGGCAAATGGTTGAAAGGGAATGGAGTGCCATCCCTCAGGACACCA
The DNA here is from genome assembly GCA_038373865.1 of Uloborus plumipes. Taxonomy (NCBI): domain Eukaryota; kingdom Metazoa; phylum Arthropoda; class Arachnida; order Araneae; family Uloboridae; genus Uloborus; species Uloborus plumipes. Next base: position 47,422 of record JAXGGA010003402.1, read on the forward strand.
TCCGCAGGCTTATTGACTCCATGCCTAGACGTGTTTCTTCGTGCATCGCTGTCTGCGGTGGTCCTACTTCTTACTGAGTCGACGCCGTCCTCGCTCTAAATTTTACTTATTTATTTTGAAATAAATATCACTTATTGTTCCATGCTGTCTCTGTCTTCTTACCAAATTTCATCAATTTCTGACCACTCCTTCTTGGTGTTGCATTTTCAATGTCGAGCAGTATATATATATATATATATTTCTTTGTATTTCTTAATTTGAAACAATAATTGATTATCATTACGATAATTAACTTTTCTTTGAGGATTCAAAAGTCTTAGTTACTAACAAATACAGGCTGTAAACTCGGTTCCAGCATTAAATTTGTTATTAGAGTTTATTAATCAGGAATATACTTTGTAGCGCAGTACTGGAAAGTAAAAAAAAAATAGTAAGTTCACAAAATTGTTTTGGCCATTCATGAACTGCGGGTGCATAGATAGAAATCATAAACAGCTCTTTTAGGGAAGGGGGAACCAGGCAATTCTTACCCCTGGAGCTGTTATGTCTTTTGACTACCCTGTCTATGTGCCAAACCAGAAGCTAATTGAGACGTTTTATACCAGTGCTATTATTAGATTAATATGATTTAAAGCAATATTTACTGTAGAGCAATATTTTCTAGTACATCCATTAAAAAATAGCACAATAAGTGCCGGGTAATGACCTCAAGATTGTGATCATGCGATCTTCTGCCTGTCTGCCAATTTGGCAGCAGGACAAACGCTTGGCCTTTTAAGTGTAATAATAATTAATTCGCCTCCGTCTGTACAATTTTTCCGCACTTGCACTACATTCATTAAAAATCACTTTTCTCTTGCACTGGTATTCAAGGGAAAGTGTTTTGTTAAAACGAATGCCAGCATCTCTTTTGTTGGATCCACAAATCCATTACAGAACATTTGGAAGTGATTCCGTGCGGTACTTTTCCAACCAGCTTCCTAAGTTTTACAAAGCCTCAGAATTTCGATGCGCCAGTGGTGCATTTACCGACTTGGGGTCCCGTCGCAATACGTTTTTTAGCCCCTTAGAGATGAAGAAATTTGCATAAAATATTTTCGCGCTAAAAGAAAAAACACCTGTTTCCGCATAATTTGCATTTTTAAAATGCAGGAGCTAATAAGCAAAGTAAAAATACAGAATTTATGTAGCCTTTTTTTTTCAGTCCAGATTTTCTTAAGGATATTTAGAATTTATTTCGAACTTCACTGAATTTCTTACAAGATTTCTTACTTTAGCATTTATAAGATATAAAAAGTTCAGCTAGCAGTGTAGTAGTGGGGTTGCAAATATAAGGAGTACAAACATAGAGGGAGCCCTAGATGGATTTGCAATCTATCTAGGAGTACAAATAAAAATATGTATGAAATATGGTCAAAATTAATAACGATTCGAGAAAGTTCTCTTATTCAAATTATTGCCAGTTATCACGCTTCTAACTTCTTTTTAAAATCGTAACTATCAGTTAATTTTCTCCACTAGGTTACTTTCTTTCAGAAAACGGGACATTCCGATCTCTCGAGGCTGTGTTCGGAGACAAAGAGACATCTTTTCTGAAATCGAGACCAGGAGCGCCCTGATGGGAGGTTACGGGAGGTCACTGTGACCTCCCGTGCCCCAAAAGCCCCAAACTTTGGTAACCTGGGCCTGTGCCTCATGTGCCCATGCCTCAATCTTTCCCTGCTCATACTTGGCTAATACCAGGGCTGCGTCATCGGAAGGAAAAGGACAGAATTTAAAAGTCTTCGCTTCATTTCTCCAAACTCAGTTCGACTCTAACGACGCAAGGATACAATGCAAGATAGATCTCTCTTCCCTTGACGGACTCTTCACGACCATTTTTTAATATTGACATAAAGGGCCATAAACAGACTCCAGTTTCTGGGAGGGTTTTAACCAAACCCATTTCTCGTGAACTCTGTTTAATAAAATTTGATTTCATGTTCTATATTCTGTTGATTTTTGTTACAATGGGTGTTATAAGGGAATTAACAGGAAAAATGTAAAAAAAAATGACTGATCTTTTCAATAAGGAAAGCAAAAACTGGATAGATGAGTTCACTCATACGCGCATTCGAAGGAGTACTTTTGAAATTTTTATCTAACGGGGGGGGGGGACACTTAGAAGCAGGCCCGTCATTTAGGGTGGCAGGGGGGTCAATTGCCCCCCCCCCCCTTTGGCTCTGAGAAATCAATGTATTTACATATAAGTGGGCGTGGTTTTTGATGTTTTCCGGTGAAATTGCATTGTGTTTGGACCCTTTGCCCCCCCCCCCCTTGGAAAAACTTGAAATGACGTCCCTGCTTAGAAGATGTGTTAAATATAGAGTTTGGTACTTAACAAATATGAAGAATTTTGATGTTTTTTTTTTTTTAGTGGTATTAAATATTCGAAGGGAGGGGTGTATTGTTAAAAAATTATGTTTGCAATAATTGCAATAAAAATAAATACTGCAGAAAAAACACTGAATTTGTGCAATTATCCAATTGTGATAATTTCATTTTTCAACTGCAGTTTCAAAGTAAATGAGAAAATTAAAATAAAATAGCAATAATGATTTTTTTCAGTGAGAAACTATGAAAAGCATTTTTGTAATAGCTTTGAAAAATATTCGGGGGGGGGGGTTAAACTCTAAAAACCCTCAGCTTACATACGGCCCTGCTGACATTTAAAAAACCCAATTTTGGCCACCTTGGATGATTTCAGGTGAAAGAGAGGGAGGAGAGGATTCTCCCCAGAAAATGTTTCAGAATTGAAGTCCAAAATCATGTTCGAAAATGTGTGAACCAGAATACTTAATAAAAGGTAAGTAATTTGAAAAAAAAAAATCTCCCCCTCCCTGAAAAAAAATTTTGCCATCCGCCCTTGACTCCGACTTTTTACAGCCCTGTAAACCCCATTTTGTGGAGGACGGAGATGGTCGTTATATCTAATGTCGACTGTATCTGCCGATTAGTTCAGATTTTATTATAAGGCTTTACACATAACACAAAATTAATATATTCTAACTCTTTCTCTACACGCCATGTTGCTGTTATGTTTGTCAAATAAATAAATGAAAAGTAACAAAAGAAAAATCATATCAATAAATGAAAGTGAAAAGAAAAGGAATAAAAAACGACGTCCACCGCAAAAGCGAAAGGCTGTAACTTACACTGAAAGTCAAGAAATTAAAGGAAAGAGAAAGACAAAAAGATGAAAAAAGAAATAGACCGTGCGCAAGTAAGACAGAGCGTACCCAATGAAGAAGAGACGCGGTTACCGGAACTGCCGCCAGGTAGAGCGGACGGCGTGCGAAAAGTTGGAGAGGTGTGAATATTGGGATGTCTTTTGAGGGCTGCCGACGCCTCTTTTATCGTTACCGCCCGGGATGGACACTCGCCAAGCCGGATCGCCATGGCGCCAACTTGGAGCTCGGTGGGGAAAGCATATATTCAGAAGTTTGTGTAACCATAGCGATAATATATTGAATTTCGGCATCGGATGAGTGTTTGAAGGTTTAGGATTGGACGAGTTTCGCTTAAAAATTGTGTTCAAAATGAGATTTGAGGAGAAAAATATTTTTTAAACATTCATAGTTGTGAGAATAAGGTCGACGTGTAAAATAAATATATTGAAATTTGATTCATCATTAAAAAAAAAAGAGATGAGAAGGTTTATTATAACATTTCTCTTTAAATATAGAAATCGTTTCAAAAATAATCAATCGAATCAAGATATAGTTTGTTTTATTTTTAAACCGAAGAAACATTGAATTGAAGGAACATCATTTAATTAACTGTCAGCAATTGAAAATAGCACTCATAAAAAAACTTCCTGGGGGTAATACTGCACAGACTGACACTTTATTAGTGTTGTAACTGTATTAGAATATGATGAATCAACAACAAAACAACACTACACTGTAAAAAATGAATGATGTTTTCACAGTATAATACAGCTAATTTTACAGTAATAAACTGTCAAATTGCTTATTTTACAGTACTACACTTTAAAATCGTTAATTTTGCAGTAATGAACTGTAAAAATGCTAATTTTACAGTTAGTTACGGTGCATTTTACGTTTTTAAACTGGAACCTTTACTACCAGTATTATACTGTTGTTTTTACAGTATAAGTACAGCAAAATTTTACGGCAATAGACTGTAAAATTTCTAACTTTACAGTAAGACACTGTTAAAAAGCTAGTTTTACAGGTTATTACTGTACATTTTGCAATTTTAAATTGGAACCTCGGCTGCCAGTATTATACTGTAAAAACAACTGTTCATTTTTTACAGTGTACGCTTACAATTAACAAAGTTAAGCGTACTCTTCCTACATTTCTACACACACACACAATTCTTCAATGACAAAGTAAAAACTTTTCCCCTACTCCGTGACGTCCGTACACAGAAGAAACGAAGCAGTTATTTACTTAAATATCTACTATTCAGTAATTGGTTTCTAGAAAAACAATTAATGTTTCACTTGCCATCTACTTTTTAAGGGCCGATACACTTATTTTTTTTTTCTGCTTCTTTTTATAAAAAAAACACACAGCGCAAAAGAATCATTTAAGTAAATCATGATTCAGAAACATAAACTTTAACTCAAAATAGTAGAGAACTGATCAATATTTTTCAGAGAGAAAACTTAAGAACATGAACGAAAATACACAATTAGGGCCCTGCTCCACATCAGCAGAAAACGCGACCGAAACCGAAGGCAAAAACCGAAAATCCGAGTACTTTCCATAGGAACACTAATCCATTTTACGTTTCTGTTTTATTTTTCTGCTTTACGTCAATATGGAACAGGGCCCTTACTTTTTTATTTTTTGATAAGTACACTAGTTGAAAGAAGACATTAAAGTCCCAGCTAAGATAAAGGTAAAGCACAAGGGCGAATATAAGAAGTGGACTCAGGGGGACCGGCCAAAATAAAGACAAAATGTTAAATAAAACTTAATTTGAGTGGAATTTGTTGGCGAATAATTTCTGAATTTTCAGCTCTGCAAAAAAAATTGAATTTAATTTCAAAAAAAAAAAAAAAAACGAGACAAAATCGTAGCCAAGACAAATGAGGGGCTTGCAACTTTTAACTCTTCACCAGTAGAAAAATTTAAGCCCAGATGCTTTCCCGGGCCGGGTTTACGGGGAAATTCGCGGCCTATGCCCGGAGTGAAATCTCAGAGTGTTAAAACTTCAAGTATGGCTCCAACCGCGGAACAAAAAGGGGGATCATGGATACCTTGACGTGACCAAAGAAATCCGAGAATTCCACTTTTATACCTTTCGTTACAAAAACTTTCAGGTGAGAGCACCCGATCTTCATTCATCACAAACTACAAATTGAATTTTTACGATTTTAATTCACAAAAAATTCCGGTGGCGTGCTTTTTACCAGCCTCTTCTCTAATTATTTGGTCAATAGCTTGAAATGGCGTTTCAGAAATTTAAAGTTGAAATAATTTCTGGTATACAGATCTCTCTCCTCCTGTCACCTACCTAATGTCTTCAAAGGTTAATTTCCGAATGTGTTTTTCAAACAGAGAGCTCCCAAATTTCTCAACCTAGCATCAAATTTCCAGGAGAGCCCTCAAACCCTTTTTATGTCCTCTAACAATACCAAACATAGCCTAAAAAATGCATTTTTAGACCTTAAGCTTCCAAAAATCACCGAGAGAGATAGGCCCTACTTCTTCATCTGTTTTCAACAAATTCTAGCGTAATGTTGCGTTTTTAAAGCTTTAATATCACAAAATTTCTTGTTAAAATTCCTCCTAACCTTTTGATCAACGTTATTAAAAATAGCCTAAATGGATTTTAGGATAGTAATTAAAAACATTTCTGATGAAGATTTCGCGAACCACCTACCTCTCCCTAACTTTACTATTAAAGATAGTCTAATATTACAATTTCATACTTCAGAAGGTTTTCAAGAGGAGCCTCACCCTAAGTCCCTGAAGTTATCGGACAGCCTAAAATAACTTCAATTCTGAAAAAACACTCCAAAGTGAGCAGAAGCCCTTTTCCCTCTCTTTACCACTCCCGAAAAATTAATTCATATCGGAAAGATCTGACCACTAGAGCTTCCTTTTAAAATAAATTTATACTTCAAAATAAAAAAAAAATGTGGGGGGGGGGAGGGTACTTAAGCATGGTCATATGAGCCCCTCCAAAATTCTAACATATACACGCTATTGGTAAAGCAGGATTGTATGTGTGTGAGAGAAAGAGATTCCAGGATTACTCACATTCAGTGGCGTACTCAGGGGGTGGGCTGATAGGGTTGCAGCCCCCTCCGAAATTTTCAAAGCGAATTTTTTAAATGTAAGCTAAGTTTTTTTCTAAACCCCCCCCCCTTTTTTTTTAAATCCCAAAATGAGAAAAGTTTTCGGTACAGATAATTAAGTATAGGACAAAATTAAAATAAATATATTTTTTTATTTTGATATGTCTATTTTACTGTACGTCATGTTTATAATTATCCTATTATTCCATTTGGTTCATTTTTATTGTAAATCTATGTCTTAGAAATACCGATTAATGTTTTTTCAGTCACCTATTTCTGTTTAATAAATTTCAGCAAATTGAATTGCAACCCCTTATTAGAAACAATTGTGAAATAAACTGTAAAATTAACATCAGAGTGTTAATTTGCCAAAATATTGCAAACAAGTATTTCAGCTACATCTCTGTCAATGAAGAAATGTTTTTAAATTTAAATTTATCATTCTTTATGTCCATTAAAACGCTTTCTTCGCAAAAAGTTTAATGATAAAAAAGTTTTTTTAATGATGTATTTTTGTCGACTTAAATAGGCATTGAAGCAGACATTAAAGACATTTACTTTTCTTAGCTACATTTTATGAGGTGCTCCCCCCCCAAAGAGTCTTGACTCAGCCCCCCCTGAAATGATTTGTCTGCGTACGCCACTGCTCACATTAGTTTCGAAATTATTCTCGTCCATTTGCTCGACACCTATTATAGGTGTTAATTCAGTCCATTCACATGTTTGACGTTTCAAATTAGCTTAAGACATTCTATATTGCTTACAGGACCGTAGCCAGCAGGAATAGCCAGGGTAGGTCAAAAATGCTTTTGGATAAGCCAAAAAATAAATTACTAAAAAATCAATAAAGATAAAGTAATAAAGAATAACTGTAGTTAGTTTCCCTACTGAAATCTTCAGAAATGTAACTAAAATTTTCAGTGGAATGGTGCGATTACTGTTGAAGTTGCTCAGATGTCTAAAAGCAGTCCAACCTCTGCCGCTAAGTCGTCATAATGCCAAAAACCAAGGGAGTGAGTGAAGTTGGTGACCCCGTAACTTAGATGCAGAGAGAGAGAGAAAGAAGGGAGAAAGTGGAAGTTGATGTTTTGCTCTTTGAGACAGTCATAAGTAGATGAATATTAGTAAATATGAATCTTATCGTAGTTATATTATCCGCTCAGAAAAAGGGGGATCTGAGTGAGTTTTCTTTCCCGGAAATCTTAATTTGTGGTCTTAAAGATACATTTTAGATGGTATTTCATTAAGTTAAAGTGAAAAGAGGTTCGAGGGCGCTCCTTCATTAATATGTATTTTGAAATTGGAACTAGAAGGCTTTTCCCCAGAAATTTTTCGGAATTGTAGTTTTAAAACGCAGTTTTAAGAGGCCTTTGTTAATGTTTAGAAGAGGAGCGATTGAAGGGCATGCCCCAAGAAGTTTTTTCAGTTCGTAGTCTTAAGAATGGATTTAAGACAATCTCTGATGATATTTGGTGTAAAAAAGACTCTGTAGCACTCCCCGGCCATTTTTTGAAATTGTATCTTTAGAAATGCAATTGTTATCATCGCCTATTGTTAGGAAGCGAGAGGTTCCGGGGCTCAAGTCTCAAAAATACATTTTACATAATTTTTGGTTCGGGGCACTCCTTCGTCAATGTTTAGAAATTGAATTTTTGAAAGATTAGGGCTAAAACACAGTTTTAGACAATATTTGGCGTTGCAAAAAGGAGGTGAAATCTGTGGGTCCACTCCCGGAAGTTTTTTGAATTGGTTGTGAGAAGAATGTTATTTATATTATCTATGGTAATATTAGGACGAGAAAAAGCTCAGTGGCGTTCTCCGGTTTTTTTTTTTTTTTATTATTATTATTTAGTTATTTTCTTTTTTAATTGAAAACTTTGAAAACGCAATTGTAGATTATCTCAGATTATGTTTGAAAGTGGTTCTCCCCTGGAAAATTTTCGAAGTTGTAGCTCTAATAATTGTCAGGTGTCGTGTAACTTTTCGAAATTGACGCACCAAAAACGTAAGTTTAGTCTACGTTCAATAATTTTAGGGGATGACGTTTCAGAAGCTATCCCTCTGAAATTTTTAGAAATTGAAGCTCTTAAAACTAAATTTAAGACTAAATTTAATGATGTTGATAAGAGGAGAGTGAAAGTTCCCTCGGAAAACGTTCGAAGTTAGCTTTTGAACACTCAACTGTAGTTGATCTTCGAAGATGTTAAAGTGGGTACGGGGGATCTTTCATCGTAAAGTTTTCGAAATTGAAACCCTAAAGGCATAATTTTAGACGGTCCTCAAGATTAAATAGCATTTTTCTCTTTTCGAAATAAACATCAAATGAATAAAAATTGCATTTTACAATGGCCTCTGCTTATATGAGTCACGTTCGCTCTAAACGGTTTTGATTCAATAAAACGGCTCATTCAATAAGACTGAATATTATTCTGTTTTTGATTCATTAAAGCGGCTGATTCAATTAACCACTGATTCAATTAAGCGACATACACTGTCCATTTAATTTATTTAAGTGAACATATTTCAACGAAAATGAAACCCCCTCCTTCTCCTCTCACCCCCCCCCCCCATTATAGGGCTGTTCGAAGAGATGACGACAATCGGGGTGAATATTTTCGACACCGCCCCCCCCCCCCACACACACACAGAGAATACATAAGTGCCGAACTTTTTACATAAACTATTTAAAAAAAAAACAATCGAGTGGCAGCCGCATATATGAATCACGTTTGTTCTTCACAGTTTTGACCATATACCGGCTAATTTAATAAAACTGCCAATTCAATTAAGCCGTACTTTGTTCTGTTCTTGACGATTTGATTCATTTAAGTGGCGGATTCAAAAACCATTGATTCAATTGACCGGCATCCAAATGTGCTAAAAAAATTAAAATGTTTCAAAAGTTTAGTATATATCGCCCTCTCATGTCTTGGCGCCTGGGGCGATCGTAACCCCCCCCCCCCCTCTTCTGTCGGCCCTGCAAACAAATTTTCAGAATACATTAAAAACATGCTCGGAGGAAAATGCCAAAAACATTGTAAAACCACAAGAAAAGGAAAAAAAAAAGACAACTATACCCATTGTCCTCTAAAATTATGAATTCCTTTCAATAAACGAAATAAATAAAATAAATAAGACACCATCAACCCTTTAGCAACCAAAACAACGATCGCCAAGGATGCGATGCGTCGCCAAGTGCGGCCCTCCCAGCGGGGTGCAAAAAATGGGAGTTTCAAGCGGGCCCGCCGTAGAAAGTGCAGTGATGCAGGACCTCTTGGACATTCATCTGGACACGAAAGAACTATGGGCTATTTACTTTACACTTTTCTCTTAGCTACACTGGCATTAGCTCCCGCTGTCGCGCTCCATTGGATGTGAGTACTCATAAATTTCTAATTTTTTTGTCCTTTATTTTTTTTTGGGGGGGGGGAGTGAAATGTTGTTTTAAATTTTGTTAAAGCGCTCATTTGGGAAAACTCCTATTCAATTGCCAAAATTTTCAACAGCAAAAGTTTCTTATCTTTATTTCAGTTGCGTGTTTATTTCTGCTTAAACTATTCATGTGTATTATTACCTTGAAGAATTTCAGCATTACGTAGAGAAAAAGGAGGGGGGGGGATTCATTTATATCTATGTCCTAAAAGAAAGTCTTCAAAAACCTTTTAAATGTTTCCTGTAAAAATTTCTGAAACTTTGTAAACATTTTGCGCTTATTTCGGAAACTAAGGTTTCTCTCTCTCTCTCTCTCTTTTCTTTTTTTCTCTTCCTTTTTTAATTTATTACTATCGGCATTTGGGGGAAGGGGGAGGGATCTGAAATGTTGCGTTGAATTTTGTTAAAGCGCTCATTTACAAAACTCCCAAACAGTATCCAAGTACCAAAAGCCTTAAAAACATCTTTAAGTAACATTGAGAACGTCATATGCAAGTTTTATTTTTATTTGCATGTTTATTTCTGCTGGAGTTATTTATTTCTGTACTATTATGTTAAAGAAACTGTTGTAAAGAAATTGTGTTGGGAAAATCTAAAAAAGAACCCGTCCATTTATATTTTTGCCAAAAAAAAAAAACGTCAAAACCCATTGGAATGATTTCTGTTATAATTTCGGAAGGTTCAAAATCATGCACATCATAAATTTTTTGTGCTTTTTTCAGAAAAATAAAGATTTCTCTCTCGCTCTGTCTCTTAATTTCTAATTATTTTATTATTATTATTATCAATCAGCATAAAACATTCCCAAAGTCTTGACGATGAACTTTTTATTTTTGAAATTCTGATAAAATTCTCATTGCCACCGGCCAGAGTAAATTATACGAATCTCAGCTTACTAACTATCTAACTAAATCTAAATGTATTATTACTTTTTATGCTTTGCTAGATAAATAAAAATAATTCACTACTTTGTCTCAACAACTTAACTTTGAGAGAGAAATTTTAAAAAGATTTCACTCTGGCTTTTTTTTTCATTTCTGCATCAAATTACTTAACGGAATAATTTTGCTTCTAAACAATTGAAATATTTAATGAGAGCCAGCGCATAATTTCTAACAAAGAAATATCAGAGCCCTATTATTCCGAGAATTTATTTTCCCACGTAAATAGTCTAATCATTTAAAATGCTAAAATTCAAATAAAACTGGAAATAACTGCAAAAGCTTCTATGAGCTCATATACAAATTAAACCCCGATAAAATTCTACAAGTTATCGTGCTTTTTCATACTTCAATTGTCCTTTCTGACCACTAATTCACTTTCAAAGAAGAATTATTAAAGTAATTTTTTCCACGTTTGTCCTCTCCAAGAAAACCTCCGATAATATCCACATTTTAATAATTTATAATGTAAATATATGTAAATTTTTATGTTAATGATAATTTGTAATGTAAGATGTGGGGTAAAAAAAGATCGTGATTTTTTTCTCTTTTTTAATATTTTTTTCCCTTTCATTTTTTCTTCTCTTTAGCGAAAAAACTTGTGACAACTTTTATGCTTGAACAACATAAAATCGATTGATTACTAATATTCATACTGAAACATTCTCTTTATTCTCTTTGACAACTAAAACTTCTTATTTTCATTAAAACGGTTTAAATAAATTTACAAAATATAAACACCAAGCAAAGACAAGGCACTTGTCGGAAAACTACAACATATTTCGTAGCAATAACTAATTGTCAACTTCGAAATACCATTTCATTCAAAAGCAAAAGAGTTTAATGCCGTTTTTAAAACCTTTTTCTCTCTCTCTCACACGCGCGCGTGAGGCGTACAAAGAAAAACATCTTTTTACAACAGATAACTTTTGCTTACTGTCAATAATTTAAATGTGTAGTAATAATGTATTTAGTTTTGAATAAAAAATGAAATATGAGATCTATTAGTATTAAACAGAACTACTAACCATAAAATCAATATCAATGATTACTACGATGAATATTTTAAAATTAAATTGTCACACATAATTTTATTTACTTCCCTACAGCTATGAAAAGATGCGAATTTCTCGGAAAATCTTTTGCCCAAAATCTATTAAAACTTTGCATATAATGGTCAGACTTAATCTAAATTTTCCTATTTATTATTTATTTTCTTTCATTTGAACATTAAAATAAAAACATTTGTTAATTTCACAAATGTTTGTCACAAAAAACATTGATTCTCACCAGGGTAAACTGGAAACACAAGTAAAAAAATGTGGGGGAAGTGGATTTGCCTTTAATTCCACAATTCCACAGACTTACTTTGTTTTTATCCTACCAATTTGATAGTCTCCCCCCCCCCTCACACACATAGATATACACACGAAAAGAAAACATTTGAATAAATGAATGAAAATCGCCATTATAAATTATAAAGAAACAACTAATATTGCCGACACTTACCATGTATTTGAGATAAGAACAAAAACAAAATTTTACACTTGCATCTTCAAAGTTTTGAGCATACACTACCAAAAAAGCATAAGAACTTTTCAGTAGGATTACCATACTAGCAATAGAACCAAACAATCGGCCCCTGCACACTAGTGCTCTCTCTAACTAGATGGTGGCACTTACTGATAACTAGTTATCAATTATCGCCAAGATATTAAGAGGTTCATAATACCAGCAGAGATGCATAGTGCCACCAGTTCTGCAATTATATTGCCAGCATCAGTGTTTCACTTGAAGGTGTATAGTGCATTCAATTATTCTTGTATCGTTCTTACGATTAAGACTGGAACTAAATTCGCCCGATAAACACGTAAAAGTAAGGCATTTCGTATAAAAACCTGCTCAATCCATGAGGTTTCAAATTTTTTTGTATATTTCTTGAGCAATGGCGAATTTCTATTTGTTTCCTTCTTGTATCTTAGACGTCGTGTAGACCCTTTTTCAAATTGGACTCGAAGTCTGCAGAAGGAGTCCCGGTGCGCCACCTCCCAGAACATCCACCGGCCTCTGCTTCTTCGCCGTCATACAGGACATGGTGGCGAAGAAGCACACAAACACAATGTACACGCGCCTACACACACCACACAAATATATCGCAATTCGTCATTGCGAAAAACATAATTTGAATTCAAGACGTCAAAATTCAAATTATTTTCCTCTCATTTTACTTTTTATTTATTCGTAATATGATACTTTTTATCTATACTTTCAAGCCGCACAATGATTTGGAACAAATCCCTCTAAAACAGGTGGAAAATCCTGTCAAAAATCCGTTCTACTTCAAAATCAACTCCGCCCATGCGTTTACCACCGCCCATGCGTTTACCACAATGCCACAAAAAAGGTACAATAGTAACGTCAACAACATTATAAAAAAATAACATAACTCGCATTTTCGATAGTGCAGGTTTGTTTTTGCCCTAAAAGTGAGAAATTAAGCATTTAATTGAAATTTGAATGGATATTTTCTTAACTAATAAAAAGTAAATTGGATTTACAGGGTAGATTCTCTTTTAGGCCGGGTAAACGCAAATCCGGATAATCCAAGTTATATGGGTAATTCGCAAAACACATTCTTTAATGAGCAAACTTATCTTTTTTTACAGCAAAAAGCAATTAACAAAAATACGTGGTGTCAGACTGACATTTCCCATACGCCGTGTTGTTTGCTAGAGTACTACAATTTATTCTACAAACAAGTACGCTGGAATTGTACATTTAGTTTTTTAAAACGAATATTTAGCGTATTAATGACTTCGATATTGCTCTGATTTAAAATTATATTTAAGTGAGTTTATTCTTTTTTTTTTTTTTTTTTTTTTGTAATCTTTTGATTTTGATCCGGAGATACGGATTAAACGGAGACCGAATAAACAAGGTTCTAATGTAATTCGAAACCAGCACATTCCAAACTAAATTATTTTTATCTGTAATCAGACTAAACTACCATTTGTTTTAAAAAAGAAGACGCTGTTCACGAAGTTCTATTCAAACGAAAGAAAAAAAAAACCTTTTAGAAAAATTATGCAGACAGAGCGTGAAATATTTTTCGTCTCTCCTATATTTTTTTTCAAAAATAGATTGAGCTGACTTAGTGTTACACAACCTTTCAGTGTAATATTCACTACGGTCCCGTTAAAAAAAATTCACCGGGAAGACTTCCGACACATATCGGGGTCATCTCTCGCCGACAAGAGCCGTCCAAATCGTCGCTTCTTTTCCGAACGTTCTTCGGTAAGGATACGCAAGCGTCTTTCAGCTGTCAGTGGTATTCCAAATGAGCTGTTATTTTGAAATTTCCCCTCCCCCCATAGGAGGCTTGTGTGGGGAGGGTTGGGAGAAACTCCCCCCTCACTTCCCAAGATATAGGCGCTTTGCCCCTCCACTTTTCTAAGCTCAAAATTAACGGTCGATGAAAAAATAATAAAGTTGATCGATTCATGTGTTTAACAAAAGAATTAGCTTTAAAAGTGTGTGTGTGTGTTACAGTTCTTTCATGTTATTTATTCATAAAAATTAAAATAAAACTCTGAGTTGGTAGAGGGAAGTCCATTGGGGGACATCAGTCAAGATTTTTGAAGCCGTGTCCTTAATTTTTTTTAGTGAATATCATTGCATCATTAGTGACTTTAAAATTCAATTGCCGAACATTTTTCTTTTGAAGTTAGCTTTAAGGGTACCACCCACATAACCTGGCCCCCACCTCCCTCCCTACTATCAGTTCCTGCAATACTACAACCAAAACAAAGGTTTTTGCATTTTGTTGCTGTCAGATAATGAGGTTAAACTACAAACTACAATCTAACAATGCGCAGATTCATTTAAAAAAAATTGAACTGGTGTACAAGCAGGTTCGTATTAAGATGTGGGAGTCCCGCAATCCCACATCTTAATGTTGAACCTTCATGTGAACCCATATTTTCCAAAATCTCATCATTTTTCATGCGACCTTGACAAGCCTTGTCCTCGACAATAAATGGAGTAAAATTGTGTAAATACTCCTCAAAGTATTGCCGCTCTCAGCATTGCGGAGCTCACTATTTTTTGCTGAAAAATAATGATCAAATCTTTTAAAATTGACTTCATTACTGGATGAAATTTCTGATTGCATTGTTTTGTTTGGATCATTAACAGACTTCGTAACTGTAATAATATTCCTGATTTTCATGACAAAAAATCTTTCATTTTGATTGGGGGAGGGGGGTCCTTTTTTCCTAGGGAAAAGAGGACCTAAATTCTTTAAAAAAAAACCTCAATCTTAACTTTTACAGGGAAAAACCAGGGATACTCTGATTAACCTATTAACTGTCATGCCCGAGATAGTCTCGGGCACAGCTGGTTTTCGAAAATGTCACGCCCGAGTATTATACGGGGTAATTTTTTTTTTTTTTTTTTTTTGAGTGCATCGTATTGTTATGCTTGAATATATATCGGGAGACGTTTATTTCGGCGTTATCTCTTTGTCAAAACCCGACTGTTTCTCGGGTTTGTGCTTGAAAAAGTGTTAAAAATCAAAATAACTTGACAGTTAAAGGGTTAATTGGTGGTATCGGCCACTTTGCCGATTAAGCTATAGGCCAATTTTAGCCGCTTAAGCAGCTGAAAATTTATTTTTTTAATTAAAATTATTTTCCTTGGAACAAGTAACGATGTTGAATGAATATCAGCTGATTACTCGTTTGATTTTTTTTTTTTTTTTTTTTTAATTGCTTAGAACAAGAAGGTGGTTAAAGTGAAAACAAAATAAAAAAATAATTAATTACTATTATCTATATTTAAAATTAAGTTAATTAAAATACAATTCGAATTTAACTCATATGTAGAAAGTACATTTTTAAATTACACGAGGGTTTTAAAATATTGACTCATTGTTGTTTGAGGAATAGAATTTGAAAGTAAAGATCATTCTTAAATCTTGACGTTTAGGCATGTTTTTCTAGCGAACGATTTTTACTCAAACTGAATGACATAAACTGTCAACCTCTACAATCTTGAAGAGAAAGAAAATACTGGTTATATTCAGACAAGAAAAAGTGTCTGCCCCCCCCTCCCTAGTTTTTAACATACTCTCCAAAAACTTGATTTTATAAAACGGCGCTAATGATTTTATTGAAGGCTGGTTTTAACATGTTTTGATATTGTAATGATTCTGTTCTTCCAGATTTGATTTTATAAAGTGGCTGATTTTATAGTCCAGTGATTTTATTAGCGGCCACTGTTCTACATTTACTCTATTATAATATGCGATTTAGTTTGTAAAATTAAGCATTTTTAAAACTGCTTACTACACTTATCTCAAAGATGGGCCTAACCCCTCAAAACTGCATATACAGTCGACGCTCGATATAACGACCATCTCCGTTCCACAGAAAAAGGTCTTTATAACGAGTAGTCGCTATAAGAGATAGAACATAGAGTATTTGGGATAAAGTTGGGTTTTTCTCAACGTTAGTCATATTGGGATAGTCTTTATAACGAGTGGTCGTTATAACGAGCCTCAACTGTATTTTCAAAGATACTCCTCCTTATCAAAAAATTCAATTATTTGTGTTATTTTTCATAAATTTTCTATTTAGTTAGTTTACCTAAAATTATTGTTGGCTTTTGATTACTGCTTCCACATCTATTGCAAATATTAAAATTAATTACAGTGAGGTGTATCAAATGTTGCCACTTAGAGAGGGGGGGAACTAATGTTCACAGGGTTAACTACGGATTAAGTACCTTTTTTCTTACAAATATTATCACAAAAGATAGTTAAATACATAATTTTCGTTCTTGTGATAGTCAATAATTGATTACAAACGCTATTTAAAAAAAAACAATTATAAGACACATGGCGAAAGTAAAAACAATTAACGAATAGTATTTAAAGTTATTTGGAGATTTTAAAGTATTGTTTTTTTTTTTCCTTCGAATCCTCTTGTCGACTGCTTAAATAAGACCTCTGAATTAGTTTATTTCACCCGATGTATTATTCATACCTTATTGTTGTACAACCATTTAATAAATGCATCATCTCAGGGGGGATAGGTGGTCATTAATAGCCACAGACCAGGGACGTAATTTCAAGTTTTTCTGGGGGGGGGGCAAAGGGTAAAAACACAATACAATTTCACCAGAAAACAACAAAAACCACGCCCACTTTTATGTAAATACATTGATTTCTCAAAGTCAGAGGGGGGCAAATGACCCCCCCCCCCTAAATGACGTGCCTGCCACAGACGTAATCAAGTAATACCCCGATCCATGGCTACTTCTTCCCCACTGAAAATTTGAAATATTGAAAGTTCTATTTTAATTTCAAGGACAAGAAACTTACATATTATTTGTCTCCTAATTGAGCTTTTAAAAACAGGAAAATCCTACCTTAAACAGGTTTTCCACAAAATGGATGCTAGCATACTTTGATCAGGAACTACCCCCCTCCCCCCCCCCCCGATTACTCTTACAATATTTCAATGCCATTTTAGCTCAAATAATAAAACTAAAGCCAGTGGAGGAACAGCGCATGGAGGCCAAGGTGTACTGTGTCCATTGTAGTTTTCATGACAGACCCAAGCAGCACAAAGGCGTTCAAAACACGTTCTGCAACACGTACAGAGCGCACCAGCCGGCACGTTCAAAACACGTTCTCGCAGCACGTGTTGTCAACGTCTATGTGTCTCATCGATCGATGGTAATATGACACGTCGAAATCTGGTGTTGACCACCTTTTTTTGTCCAAGTTTTGAACGTGGAATGATAGGTTATATTTAGGTTTGGAAATACGTTTGTTTTCAGTGCTCCCCAGCTGAAAAAGTATACTGCGTATACCCCACTATCCGGTGGCCGCGACGTGTTTTAACCGTGACGTCATTTTTGATCCACCAGTTTTGATCCATGATCGTCGCCATCTTGCTTTTAATTATTTAATTACTTTATTTATTTAATTTAACTATTTATTATTTAATTACTTTGAATTTAATATATTCACTCCGCGGGATTCGAACGCGGGTCCCTTGCGACTACAGCAGGAGTCGCTAACCACTATACGCCACTCGATCTCAACGAGGGAGAAAAATAATACTTTAAATGGAAATTTTTTTTGCAGGAGGCGCCATCTATGAAAGACTAAGGGCGTAAATCATATAATTTTATTAGTATGAATGTAATGCTTTTTTACTGAAATGCATGCAAATCTGATTAGGATCTTGGGAGAAAGAGTTGTTAAGGATAAAACTTAAAGTTTCTACAGATATGATTCCTCTTCCCTTTCTAAAAAGCAGCAATTCACGACCTCAATTCTGAGAAATTAAGCACCTCCTTAAGCACTGAAATGACACCGTGATAATATCAGGGCTGCAGAGTCGGAGCAAAAATGGTCGACTCCGACTCCCGACTCCTGCTTTTTTTTAAATTATTTATTTTTTTTCCCAAATGTGAAGAGGGAAAAACCCTAAACAAAGGTTGAAATATTAAGTCCATTTTTAAAAGTTTCGTTTTTATTCATGGTCGTAGCCAGGCCTCACTTTAGGGGGGGGGGGAGCAAGCTGGGGTATCCCAGTTGGAGGTCATGGGAGGTCATTGTGACCTCTCAAAAAGTTCAATTTGGTCATGAATTCTCGCAGGTAATTTCACCACATTTACCTCAATTCTCGGAGATCACTGTGACCTCCCAAAATGTTCATTTTCTCCAGAGCAAATGACAAGTGCCGCTCTTGTCATTTGACTCCGTACAAAACTAATCCTTTTCTTGTTAAATGGCCAGATTTTATTTTAACACAATGCATTTTTGCTGCAAATATTTTTTATCATCTTGCATAAGCCCATACATAGCAATTCGTTTCACAAAGCAGACCCGCCATTTTGAAGCCCTTTTTAATGATCCTAGATGCTTAGGATTTGGATATTGGACGCTGAAAATTTGTATCTGTTAGTTTCAAAGACATGTTTTCACCACCATAAAATTTCATCGAAATCGGAAGTGGTTGGAGTCGGAGTCGGAGTCGACATGTTTTTCAGCGACTCCGGCTCCGACTCCTTTAGTCCAAAATCAGTCCGACTCCGACTCTTCGACTCCGACGCCCTGGATAATATTACTGTTTTTGCACATCAAATATCACGTTCCTTAAGCACTGAAATGACACCGTGATAATATTACTGTTTTTTCACGTCAAATATCACGTTCCTTAAGCACTGAAATGACACCGTGATAATATTACTGTTTTTGCACGTCAAATATCACGTTCCTTAAGCACTGAAATGACATCGTGATAATATTACTGTTTTTGCACGTCAAATATCACGTTCCTTAAGCACTGAAATGACACCGTGATAATATTACTGTTTTTGCACGTCAAATATCACGTTCCTTAAGCACCGAAATGACACCGTGAAAATATTACTGTTTTTGCACGTCAAATATCACGTTCTTTAAGCACTGAAATGACACCGTGATAATATTACTGTTTTTGCACGTCGAATATAACGTTCAAGGGACACTTAGCACCGTTATTTGACCAATAACACCATTTTTGCACCAAATTTGAACGTTCTGGTGCTGCTGGGGAGAGGGCTCTGCAATGTAATGCAGGTGTTCCAGTTAGGTGATCAGTCGAAAGCGGAACCCCCCGAGTTTAGTTCCCAAGCACGTTTGGTACTCATTTTATCTTCCATTGAAAGGATAAAGTCCTGAGTTGACCGTACCCAACCCTTGGAATTGAACACAAATTTGTGATGGGGAATATCGGCTTGGAGATTCGTCGGTTTGTGAGAGTTTGACAGGTTTGTTAAGTGATTCACTCTAACGTAAATAGCGAAGTTGACTGAGAGACAAATAGTTTGTAATTAGATCAGATAATGATTTTTTTTCCAAATATTCATAAAATTACATGTAATTTCATTTCATATTTTATTCGTTTATTGTTTTCATAGCCACAGAGCAACGATGCGATATCGATGTTTGTTGTTAAAACAACTTTTAGAATCGATGTTTTTCTAACATCGATATTTTATTTTCAAAGTTTTTCGACACCGATGCTTTGTAGTTAAGCCAAAATATCTTTTAAATGTATGAATACGTTCAGAGTTATGATGAAAGCGTATTGATTAGTTCTTGCAACATGGGTCATATTGGAAAGAGTTTTCTACTGTTAGTTGTCTTTATAGAAGTAGACTTATATTGCGGAAAAAATAGCTTTTTCCAGCTCACTGATAACTAGAATAATAAATTGTTACTAAAGCATTCCTCAAATATAAACATGAGTTAATATTAATTTTCTGTAAGATGTATAAGAATCTGTACTATAGCCCCCCGTACTCAATAAGCAGTTTATTTAAGAAATTATTATTTTACTTTAAGTATGTACTCAAGCATGTATTTCATGTCACTAAAACTATTTATAACTGTGGAATGTATTTTGCGTTTTTTATATAATTTTTACGATTTTTCCATGTAATCTCGTTGAACGTAAGTGTACTAGAACATTTATTTATTGCTTTATTTCCTCTTTTTTTCTTTCTTTCTCTCCCCCTCCCCCCCTTTTTTTTTTTTTCTTTTTATCTATCTTTTAGCCTGTACGTTTTATTTAGTCTGAAAAATGTTGCAAATTTCTCTAATAATTCGAATTAATTTTCAAAGAACTTTCTTTCAGTTTTTGTATTTTGGGGGGAAATTATAAGGTGTTACGAAATTGCTTCTATTCATATCTATTAATATTTCAAGTTTTTACATTTTAAATACATATGTAAATTATTCATTTCTTTGAATAACTTAATTTGAAATGTTAATAATCATCATTTTTATTAACTTCTTTGAGATTTCAAAAATCTTTATCACTAATTAATAATTACAGGCTTTGAATTCAGTTCTATCATTAAAACATCATTTAACGATGTTTCAGGGTCGATATAGGAATACCATGTAGTAGTAGTAGTGTAATTGTAAACGTACATTTATGTACTACAAGATTGCTTCATTAATATAATGCTTTTCACAAAGCTTTAAAACTTAATAACGAATGACTTTTTAACTAAATGAAGTAAAAAAAATCATCAAGAAGAGAGAGAAGAAAAAAAAGGGAGAATAAAAGCTAATTAAGAAGAATGCGACAAAGGTCTTCAACATTCGCTTAGAATAATATTCATTTAAACAACTTTTTTCTTTGTTTTAAATGTGAACACAAAACTTAATTAACTCTCGCAAATCGAAAAATTAAATAACTCGGAGTAGGCTCGCAACAGCTCAACTCTGATGTGCTAGCTAGCAAGTTTCATCGTCAGTCAACATTAACCCAAAAGGCAGCGGTCGGCTTCCTTTGATGTGCTCTAAACAAATGACCGGGCAAGATTCTTTTTGTAGGAATCGTAAAAAAAGAAAGGAAAAGAGGCGTACGATATTTCCCACTTTGCCAATATTTTATGTTTTGCAGGTGGGGTGTTCCCCCCGCTCTACCAGCCCCTTTTTGTAGTTTTACTTTCGGGGTCTACCACCTTTGTTTTAAAAAGGAGGAGATGTTGACGAAGATATCTTCCGAAGTTTTGTTTTAAATGTTTTCTTTCCTTACACGTTTCAAACATATATGGAGGTTTATATTATAGAAGAAAACAGTAAAATATATCAGGGGAAATGTTAGATCTTTTCCTGCGTTGTAAAATTTTTTACTATCTTCTCTTCTTTTATGAGTGTATATTTCATTTAAATCCACTAGAAGAATAAGTATCAATATTACTAGAGAGCTATGGAAAATTTTGTTGAAATATTTTCTGCCCAAGGATTTGAGAGCGAGCGAAAATTCACAAAAAACCATACAGAGATGAACTTGCTTATAACGAACGCGAACGGTTTGTGGTACTTGCTCGTTATAATCGAGCTCTCGTAAAAATGAGTTTGTGAGAAATTATAAAAATTCTTACATACTACACTGTATAAACGGAATGTTGTTTTTACAGTATTCTACAGCTACTTTTATAGTAATAAACTGTAAAATTGCTCATCTTACAATTTATTACCGTCCATTTTAGTTTCAAACTGGAACCGCTGCTTCCGGTATTATACTGTATATATACTGTATTATACTGTCATTTTTACAGTATAATAGAGTTTGATTTTACGGCAATGAACTAAAATTTCGAACTTTACAGAAAGAAACTGTAAAATTGCTAGTTTTACAGTTTGTTACTGCATTTTACAGTTTTAAATTGGAAGCTCGGCTGCCAGTTTTATACTGTAAAAACAACAGTTCATTTTTTTGTATTGTATTTCTTTTGAAAGTGTTCTCTTACAGTTTGGAAGTGTCATTACTTTCTATACATTTCCGAATAGTAAATGCTGTGTTTGTCCCCCAAGAGTTGAGGACAAACACATTGTGTTGGAGTACTTTAAAAAAAAAATTTCAACCAGGCCAATCATTTAAGGGTGTCAAGGGGAGGTCAACAACCCTCCCCCTCTTGACTTTTGAAAAACACTTTATTTACAAGTAAGTTGGCGTTGTTTTATATATTTCATTTTATTTTATTTTATTTTTTTTTTTTGTATAATTTTCATTGCCTCTCCCCGTCCCTGGAAAATTTTGAAATAGTCGACCTAATTTCAACCACCCAAAACCATAACGCGGAAACGTAAAAGATTTCCCAAATAAAAAAAAGCAAAATCCATCTATCAATTCAATATTTTTACTGTCATGTGCCAACAAATGCCACAGTTTTTTACAATGCTGTGAATTTTTAAAAATGAACTACACTGCAAAAAATAAAGTGTTTTTTTTTTTTTCAGTTTAATGCTGACAGCAGAGGTTCCATTTTTAAACTGTAAAATGCACAGTAACAAACTAAAATTGGCAGTTTTACAGTTAATAACTGTAAAGCAGCAATTTTTGTTTATTACCACAATTTTACAGTTTATTACCACAAAATTAACTGTATTATACTTTAAAAACAACAGTATTATACTGGCAGCAGAGGTTCCAGTTTAAAACTGTTAAATGCACAGTAAAAAACTGTAAAATTAGCAATTTTACAATTTATTACTACAAAGCAGCAATTTTACAGTTTACTACCACAAAGTTTACTATATGATACTGTAAAAATAACAGTATAATACTGGGAGCAGAGGTTCTGGTTCAAAACTATGAAATGCACAATAATAAACTGTAAAATTAGCAATTTTACAATTTATTACTGCAAAGCAGCAATTTTACAGTTTAGTAGTGTAAAATTAGCAATTTTTAGTTTGTTACTATAAAATTATCTGTATTATACCGTAAAATGGGGTGTATAGGAACAGCGGGGTCAATCGGAACAAAACTTCCCAACCGTACAAAGAAATTCTTCATAAATAAACTATTGGGTATTTTTCGCCATGAATTTTTTTTAGTAAGGTAAGATTATAGGAAGTAAGGAAAAATTACTTTTGTCAATCTGGCAACGCTATTGGCTTCTAAGGAGGGCTACACGTGGAATGCTAGAAAACATCACATTTCCATTGACTGCAAAATTTCATATGCAAGAACAAACCTTCTTATATTTAAAAACTAAGAGTGGTATGTTTCAATTATACATGTATCTGAACAACAGAATACCGCATTAGAATTTACATTTTTTATAAATTGTGTCATAAAAATGAAGAATTCTGAAAAATGCCGTAGAAAAAAAAATTGCGGGGTGAATTGGTACACTTAGTTCTGTTATTCTAATTCAAACTTATTTGAATAAAACTGTTTGATAAATCAAGATTCTAACCCCAATTCTTCTAATCAAGACAAGGACAAGGATTTATTACTGTTTATCCCTTCTCGTAAGCAACTAGATCTTAGAATGACAAACAGTTGTAGATTTCAAAAGATTTTTTCTCCAAGAGACTTTTTTTACTTAAAATACGTGGGGGAAAGTCACATAGACTTTATGCAGTAAAAATCCAGCATACAGACAGTGATGAATAAGCGGAAAAATCTTTCAGGACAATCCCCGAAACCCAGAGATTTCAAGAAACTAAAGAAAAGGCAGAGTTCATCCCAGGAGATGTTATGAAAAAACTTAAGCCAAGTCACAATTGCTAGTATTAAGGACAAGTACATATTTGTGGACAGGGCCGCCGTTTAGGGGGGGGATACTGGACCTCTAGTACCGGGCCCGGAGCTTTGGGGGGCCCGTAACTTTATGAACATGTTTTTCCAGTTATAGGGTCAATAATTTCATCAAAAAAAAATCTCACTTTCCATTGCGGATTCTCAATTTCTCAATATGAAACAATTGCTAGTACAAACACTAATGAATGAAGCACTCAGTCATACACGAATTTGCGACAAAAAAAGTACTTAGGGTGAAAATATGCTAGTGAACAAGTAAACATGCTCATTGGATGTTAAAGTGAAGGAAACGTAAATTAATTTGAATGTTAATTGAAATGTCGGAGAGATTATATCCATATATAATTCTTGATTATATTTATTCTGGAAAGTCAATAATCCTCCTGGTTATTGATTTATCAAGTCAAATGTATTATGTATGTGTCTTAACAAATTCGCACACTTAATTCAATGATATTTCGACTTATATTATGCATGCTTTTGCCCTTTTTTCTGCTTAAGTAATTTTTACTTACGAAACTTTTTATATCGAAATTCTAACTTTTTCCCTTGGTCCATCCGATTTCACCTTATTAGAAATTCATAGTATATCATGTTGCCTCACTTATCTCAGACATGAAAAGTTATCCAACTTTTTCTGTATCCAGATATTGTATTTAAAAATATTTTTTTTATGAAAACTTCGAATTACAGTTTTTAAATTTACATCGAAATTTAAAAATTCAGTTATAAGCAACTAAACAATACAATATTACATGTGAATGCAATTTCAAACTATTAATTTTGAAGTTTGTCAGACCAAACGTCAAAAATTGTGTTTTTCTGTTTTCAAAATTGTCGTTTCGTGTTAAAAAAATATTAAAATCATCTGGCGATACAAATAACGTGAAAATAAAATCAAATGCACATTTTCGTTTCAAATAAAAAAAAAAAAAAATTCCGAAAAATATTTTTTTTTTTTACAATTGCAAATGTGCTGAAACGACGGCATAAAAATATGCAATTGGAGGCAGGGGGTGCATGGGGGGCCCGGCATAAAAATTGGTACCGGGCCCCGTCGCTGGTAACGGCGGCCCTGTTTGTGGACGACATGAGTGACTTCCATTCATGTTAAATCTTTGTATTTCAATTCATAAGCATTTCTTAAAATTACTTTTCATTTTTCATAAGTTCAAAATTATTTTGAATTTTGAAAAATTATACACGTTTACTGGTATTGAAATTATGCATTTATTTGACAGTAATTATCTGTTCTTATTCTCCCCCATCAATATTACTCATGTTTGTGAGACCTATTACAGGTTAAATTGAAAAAAATAAAAATTTTATTATGTGTTCCGATTGACCCCTATCAGCGGGGTGATTCGGAACACCCATAATTCCCTGTATATTTTAATAATAATTGTTCAAAATGCTTTGTCTTCGCTTGGAATATCAAAAGTAAAGCAAGACCGAAGTTTTTACCCAAAAAATCAAATTAAAAAAAAAATCTTTTAACTGCTTTTTTTACAATCAAAGCTGAAAAGTGTTCCGATTCACCCCATTTTACGGTACTATAAAAACAACATCTATTTCCTCAATGTAGCGCTATACTGTTCATTCATTCCTCGCTCTACCCTACGTACGATCAAACGTTATTTAGATTGCCACAGAGCGGTCGGTGCTTTCTCTAGAATGAAAATTATCGCATTGGAATGAAGTTTAAAAATCTCGAAATTTCATGTTTGGCAGGTCATACGGACACACTTGCGTGAAATAGTAATTCAACATTTCAAAGCCACAAATGCGTCAGAAGTTGCGTTTTCTTCACAACTGACGCATCCTGCGGTTCATACACACAGCTTGATTTTTTTTATTCCCCAAATGCCAGCAAACATTCACGTGCTAGGCGGAAATTGACTTTTCCTCTTAGAACAAAGTTTAAGTGCGCTTTTTCGTGCGTTCCTCTCACCCTTTTCTTTTCTTTTATTTCATTCATGATCTTCTAAAGATTTCTAAAGACACTCAAACATGGTGACTTCACTTTCCAGATACGCTTACCTAAATCTCAAGAAATTGTCGCTGTACGGCGATGATCAGGGGTCGATAGAGAAATTGTTTGGACCCGGAGGGAGATGGGAGGGACCCGGACAAGAAAAAAATACGCCCCCCCCCCTATTTTGCATTTTTTAAAAAAGTTACCATGAGACTCCTTTAAAAGGTTTTTGAAGAGCCCCTCAATCCAAGAAATCTACTTCAAAGTACAGAAATGTTACGTACTAATTTACTTCGAAAGTGGAGTAAAACACCTTTTTAATCATTTCAATGATTAAAAAGTACTTTTAATCGTATGTAATTTCACTGAAACTGTATAATAATGTACGGTATTACTTAGAAACATCGTCACAATTAGAACAGGATCAATTATTAGAAGAATTGATGAATGAATCATTCATTACGCGAGGTAAAGCTTGACCACTGAGAGATCTCGGGTGACCTTGAAACGGAAATATGTAGTTTAATTTTATAATAGTAGCGTCCGAGAGGATCACGTACGCAGTAACAACTTTAATAGACAAAGTAAGTAAAAACTTAATTTTCTCGCTGATCGTACCTAATTCAAAATGAAGCGGTCTGTTTCCGCCGCAAGGTCACCCACCATCTCGTCGTGGTCAGGCTTTAACAGTTATTCAAGTGATAATAGAATAACAAGATAGAGAAAAACATAAGATATAGAGATTGTAAGCTATAGTAGAAATTGAAAAAAAAAAGTTTTAAGATTCTTACGTTATAAAGTTTTTTAAGTTAATGAAAAAATTAAATTATTTTGATTCCTTTGGGATTACCCCCCCCCCCCTCCCCCAGAATCCTTTAAAATCCGCAACTGTATTTTATGGAAGCGCCGAAAATGCTCAGGGCAAACTTTCCGTCAAATTAACAAAAATTTTGTCAGGTTTGAGTATGAGTTTTTGACCCAGCTAAAAAATAATTTCTCTTATGATTAAAGAGTCCTTAAAGAAGAGCGATTCATTTCTGGGTCAATCCATGCGAAATAATACAGGAAAACTAAACATTGTTGCTCACTATTTTTGATTTTTAAAACTTTTTGCCTGTTAATTAACTGTTATATTGGGAGCATGAAACAATGGTTTAAAAAATTTTAAACCTTCAGAATTTTTTTTGGCAAGCACTTTTCAGTAGCTGCGGAAGCGACTTTTCGTGAAAAGAGTACTTTGTGAAGATGCTTATAACTTTTTTATTTATAAATATATCAAAATGATTTAAAAACCACTTGATTGAGCAAAAAATGATCTAAATTTCTATACCAGTTATTTTTCTGATAATTAGTAACAAATTTGTGTAAAATTGGCTTAAAAATAAGATTTTTTGTGTGAAATTTTACATTTTTGGCATAAAAATACTACTAGAAGGAATTAAGACTCACCCTTACTTATTTTTCCCTTGAATAGATATCTCGTAGGACTATTCCCAGAAGTAGTGTGAAACATTTGAAGACAGTCTTTTTTTATATATAATTTGTCAAACTTGGCATTTTGGAGAAAAAATACTAACTTTGAGATTTAATATCTGAAAAGGGACTGAATGAAAATCTACAAAAATTTAACTGGATAACCTTCTTATAGTAGTAAATATGTAGCAAGATTGTTATGAGTGATATCGCTCTAGTTTTAGAGATATGGAGCCGCGAAGTTGACTGAAATTTTTCATTTATTTTGACGCCAAAAAATCATCACATAATGCAAAATTAATTATTCTCGTAATATTAGATGAGTTTTTTTGTGAGAAAACTAACCCTTTTACCAAAACATATAATATTTTAATTTAGTTTCCATTTACAGAAAGAAATAATTTAAATATTATGCTTTTATAAATGCATTTTTTTCTACGTGTTAGTCATAAAAACATGATTTTCCTAAAGCGGTCTTTATGCATCTAGTGAGCAAAGAACAATTATAGTTTTAATCTAACCTACAACTCTTCATTCATTTTTAAAAGTTTAAAACGTTAAAACCCCCCTACAGCACCAAAAAGTCGCTAAAAATCCGAAATTAAGCTCTAGATCCTGCCATTTTCCGTGAGACTGCGTCTGTATAACAACAGAAAATGGCGGATATATTTTTGCGGAAAAGGGTAGGATCTAGAGCAGTGTTTCCCAACCTTTTCAAGCTTATCACCCCTTTCAAGATGCTGACTGACACCTATCGCCCTCCCCTCCTTCTTTTTTCTTCCTAGGTGTCAGTCAGCATCTTGAAAGGGGTGATAAGCTTGAAAAGGTTGGGAAACACTGCTCTAGATCCTACCCTTTTCCGCAAAAATATATCCGCCATTTTCTGTTGTTATACAGACGCAGTCTCACGGAAAATGGCAGGATCTAGAGCTTAATTTCGGATTTTTAGCGACTTTTTGGTGCTGTAGGGGGGTTTTAACGTTTTAAACTTTTAAAAATGAATGAAGAGTTGTAGGTTAGATTAAAACTATAATTGTTCTTTGCTCACTAGATGCATAAAGACCGCTTTAGGAAAATCATGTTTTTATGACTAACACGTAGAAAAAAATGCATTTATAAAAGCATAATATTTAAATTATTTCTTTCTGTAAATGGAAACTAAATTAAAATATTATATGTTTTGGTAAAAGGGTTAGTTTTCTCACAAAAAAACTCATCTAATATTACGAGAATAATTAATTTTGCATTATGTGATGATTTTTTGGCGTCAAAATAAATGAAAAATTTCAGTCAACTTCGCGGCTCCATATCTCTAAAACTAGAGCGATATCACTCATAACAATCTTGCTACATATTTACTACTATAAGAAGGTTATCCAGTTAAATTTTTGTAGATTTTCATTCAGTCCCTTTTCAGATATTAAATCTCAAAGTTAGTATTTTTTCTCCAAAATGCCAAGTTTGACAAATTATATATAAAAAAAGACTGTCTTCAAATGTTTCACACTACTTCTGGGAATAGTCCTACGAGATATCTATTCAAGGGAAAAATAAGTAAGGGTGAGTCTTAATTCCTTCTACTAATATTTTTATGACAAAAATGTAAAATTTCACACAAAAAATCTTATTTTTAAGCCAATTTTACACAAATTTGTTACTAATTATCAGAAAAATAACTGGTATAGAAATTTAGGTCATTTTTTGCTCAATCAAGTGGTTTTTAAATCATTTTGATATATTTATAAAGAAAAAAGTTATAATCATCTTCACAAAGTACTCTTTTCACGAAAAGTTGCTTCCGCAGCTACTGAAAAGTGCTTGCCAAAAAAAATTCTGAAGGTTTAAAATTTTTTAAACCATTGTTTCATGCTCCCAATATAACAGTTAATTAACAGGCAAAAAGTTTTAAAAATCAAAAATAGTGAGCAACATGGTCTGTATGATCTCACATGGATTGACCCTTCTGAGAGTGTTCAAGACTTTTAAAAAGTTATTTTTTAATGTTTTTCACGTGTTAAAATTTGGCGCTATTTTTATCAAGGGGTCTGAAACGTTATTTCTGAAACTCACATAGAGCTTGCAATATTCCGCCAACACGGTTATTCCATAGAAGGACTGCAGTTTCGTGCTTATTGACACTCGTCAGCATGGAATAGGAAAGTAACCGAGCTGGAGGCAAAATACCTGAGCTCTGTCTTCAAATTCATGAATTGTAACGTACCATTGAATGGTCTCTCGTTGGTGTTCTAATTTCATATTAGCTACCAGTTTTTTTTATTATTTTTTTTTTTTTTTTGTCTCTCTTTGCATCTATATGAGGATATTTGCCTCCAGCTTTGTCAGTGGCGTATCCAGGAATTGATTTTTTTTTTGGGGGGGGGGGTGCACATCGAGCATCGACACTGTGATGAGAAAGGAAAAAAATCAAGAAATATTTTGAAACTTTAAAAACGCAGTATTTCGATTTAATTTTTTCTATTGAACGTTGCTTAATTTTTTTTTTTTTTTCACAAAAATGAATATTATGCAAGAACAATAAGGCACGGGTACATCACTCATTTTCCTCTAACATTTCCACAATTACAGAATAACAATCAGTTTTGCTTCTTCTTGTCGAAAACAGAAAATAATATGACAATGTTTCAGTGTTCATAAAGTATTTTTCATTGAAAAAACGTGAAGCATATTTACATGAAGGTTACATGTTTTTTCAAAATTCGGTGCCGCCATTTTTTATAGTCTTACAAAACTTTGGGGGAGGGGGTGCATTGGTCCCTTGGCACCCCCCCCCCTGGATACGCCACTGAGCTTGGTTACTTTCCTATTCCAGGCTGACGACTGCCAATAAGCACGACACTGCAGTCCTTGGACGGAATCACCGAGTTGGCAGCATAGTACACGTTTGCATCCCATATCACTTGTTGATATTTTACTGATGATTCATAGATATTGTAAAATTCAGAAGTAATACTGATAATTCTGAAAACCATCTTGATGAAATGTCGAACATTCCTTCTTTTTCATACATTATAACTAATTAATCATACATATTGCAACACAGAAATTCTAAAATAAGCTTTTCATTTTAAAAAAACATCAGATTTATTTCAAATGGAATTTTAAAGTTCTTTTTTTATGAGATTCGTAGATATCTCTTAATTGACTTAATCTTTCGTAACTTGTTCGAAAAGGCATAATTCCAGTATAAAACTGAATTAGAAGGGATGATCCGAGTATCTGATATCATGGCAAACATAGCAAAATCGTGGGGGTGGGGGTCATGGCAGAGATAGCACCATTGATATTTTTAAGGGACGTTTTCACGGATATCTTCCTTTTGGGGGGGTAGGGGGGCTTATGGGTCAATGACTTTCTCCATTGAAGGTTCTTCGTGGTATTCGGAGGATGTGGCTTTGCTCTTGGGGAAGTAGGGCCCTCCCCTCAGAAATAGACATCGAAGGAGCAAAGCTATATGGTTTTAAAATCAAGCCCACACACACTACTGTAAGTGTAAGAGAAAAAAATTAAAAACTGGATTCAGAGTTAGTTGCTACTGGTAAAATTAATGTAAGATTAATTTCTTGATGGAGAATGGAGATGCCAGGTAGTGCAGTAAGTGATGGACAACATTATTTACTAACATATGCACAAATATTTTAATCATGAGTAGCATTACTTTCCATGATGAAAAACATATTTTATGTAAGTAATATCATTCGAAAACATTTGAATCCTTTTTTGATGACCATGCAAAAAATCAGCAAGGAAATGCCAAAAACAGTTTCTTCCCAAAGTGCAAATCATCAATAAATTCATCATTTTTAACTGTCAAACTCCGAAATTCCATAGATAGTTTCGAAACCAATTTAAACGCATACCTTAAAGTCGGGTTACTTGGACCCACAAGGAGGTTGCTTGAGCCCACAGTAAAATGATAAAATATGGGTTTAGTACTAGCATTAGAGACTGCAGAGTGCTTCTACCTAGAGGAGAAACGAGGAACTACGTGCAAGTCTTCAACTAATAAGTACCAAACCTAGATTTTATCATTTTACTGTAATGGGCTCAAGTAACCCCTTAGGGTCCAAGTAACCCGACTTTACAGTATCTTAAACTGGTATTGTATTCGCTACTACTGTTATGCCCACTTAAAAGCTTTCAAGCATTCTTGTATTAAGAGCTCAACCACACTTATTTCACCTCATTGCTTACATTTCACTACTGCGATGAACTGTGCGTTCTTATTGGGGCTTACCAGCAATTTAGATTATCTCGTTCCACCAGCCCAGAAAATTTTTCATCGAGATTCCTATTCACTCTCCCTCTCAACATTCAAATCTCTCCCTCCCAGAACAATTTGGTCATGTCCTCGTCTCATTTTAATCTCTTCAAACAACCACTTTCTCTTCGAAAACCTTTCAGCAGATTTTTTTCCGGGGTTGTAAGAACGTTTTCATCTTTACCTGTGTTCCAAAGGATCCGACCAGGGTGGGCCCAGCTCGGAGAAGATGTTTCCTAGCCCCCTCCCCCCCCCCCCACATACACCTCCAGAATCGGGTGTCAGTAATACCGTCGTCCGTCCGCTCATACCCCTGCAATTACCGTTTTAAAAACCGTAGCGGTTCTCTTTTTTGCTCGCAGACCGCTAGCAGGTTTTGTTGCTTTGTTATGAGAATGTAAGAACTCGATTTGTTTAATAGATTCTTTTTTGTTGTTTCTGCGGTGTATCTTCAAGAACGTTCTCCTCCCTCCTCGCCTCTTTTGCTTGCGTGTCTCTCAGCTTTGGAACACAGACAGTCTTTTAATAGATTAAATTGGCGTATTCACATTTCTTTTTCACAGAGAATAACTTCTGCTTCAAATAAACTTTTTTTTTCTATATTTCTCAGACATGCGGCACCATTTTTTAAAGCATTTTCTTCATGGCAAATGTTAGTAAAATTTTCTTATTTAGACCGCAAAACGTGCATTTTCTGAGTTAAATAGTTTATGCTATCTTTTATGAAAGCAGCTAAAAACTTTCTTTGAACCGTCATCCCAAGTTCCACTTAGACTAAATAATAATAATAGTAATAATAATAATGCCCGTTTACTAGAAACTCTTTAGGAAACTGAGCTCCTATCAAGGTACTGATATAGCTCCTTCACAGGCCCGTCATTTTTATTTTTCCGGGAGGGGGGAAGCAAAGAGTAAAAACACAATGTAGTTTTATCGGAAAACAACAAAAACCACGTCCACATATGTAAATACATTGAGATCTCAAAGCCGGGGGGTGGGAGGCAATTGATCCCCTAAATGACGGGCCTGCTCCTTCATAAGTAGCGCTATCTCAGAAGCACCTGGAAAATTTTATAAAAGCCTAGTTTCCAAGAGATTTTCTAGCAAACGGGTAGTTTTTCTTTTTGGACAATGTAACACACTAACAAATGTTTATGAAACGTGTGCGCTATAGAACGGTTTAAAACGGATGAAATTAGTTTATTTGAACATTAAGTGCTTTACTAACGGCCAACTGAGAAATAGACCCTGACAAATACATAATGTTGTTGTAAGATCAAGCAATGGAAACTTGTACTGAAAATAATTTATTTCCGGTACAGTATAAGATACAAACACTGGAATTGTCAATGGTCGTTCTCAGTTGCTGAAGAATAAAATAAATTGGAAAATCGAAATTTACTTTCGAAAAAAAATGCAAGCAATTTTTGAAGTACTACTAGACACTATAGAAGCTACATCGTTACTACAAAAGTTTCTGAAATCCTTCAGTTCCCTGAAAGTTTTCTAATTGTACAGCTTTTATTTTTTACATAGTAAAAATTTTATGGAACTAGGGGGGATAGTGTATCGCATGAGATGAATCTCTTCACAATTATGATTAAACAAGTTGTATTTTATTAAGGTGAATGGGCAACTTTCAGCGGACGAGAATTTGTACTCTTTTATGAATCTCGAAAGCCTAAAAAGCCCAGAGAAGGGTTAAAATTCTGATAAACGACATATAAGGGCTCTAACTAGCATCTTATCTAGACTTAGCAATCATGGTTTAAATTTATTATTTTGTCTAAATCATATTCGCTATTTTATAGCTTCCTTTTATTTCCTTTAATTCAAACTAATACCTAATAAGTAGTACATAATAAGAAAATTAAAATGTTGAATTTTTCCTCTCATTTCATCCAATAGAAAACAATAATTATTTCATTTTATTAAAGAACAAACTTTTGGAACTAATTAAATAGGGAATCTCAGTTTCAGGTTCACGATTTGTTAGAAAAGTTCAACGTTAATGACCCCGAACCTTTTTTTTTTTTTTTTTGTAAGTGGCCAAAATTTCTGCTCAGGCATAATTTTAGAATAATTTAGGTAAATTAAGCAAAACTCTCTGTAGAATATAGAAATCAGTACTTGCCAAAAATGCCATTTTGAAGTAAAACTAGGATCGTCCAATCGATTTTTGAATAAAAAGTTAGGAATCCAAAAGAAATCGTGATTGTTAAACTAAAATTTTTGGTTGCAAAATGAGACTATGGACAGCGAATTTCAAACCAGGTCAGAATAGATGGGAAACTCATAAAATATTAAAAATAATTAAGACACTTCCAAGTGTTTGGCTGGACCCCCACATAACCAAAGCTACAGGGATTATGGGGCAGGACCCGTATATCAAGAGGACGCCTGCGTCGTCCCAGAAAAAAAAGGGGGGGGGGAGAAGGGGAAGAAAAAAAGAAAAGGGGGAAAAAGAGAAAAAATTATGTTGGTTTTCCGCTAACATCATCACAGCAGAAATCTTTTCAGCAGTCTGCTACGCAGATTAAAAACCAAAATATAGTCTGCAAGATTAACCAACATTAGATTAAGATACTTAAAAATAAGATGCTAAATATAAAACTACAAGTACAGCTTGATTACAAGTTGTCCAGGTTAAGAGCCCTTTTTTATGAGGGGACCCGTGTACAATCACTGGTTCGCCCTCCCTAATCAGTTCCAGACTAACCATGGAACTAGAACCCGAAGAATAATAAACTGAAAACAATCAATGCATATTTTCTTACTTCCATCAAATCCTATTTCTCAGGAAAACCTTTAAAAAAACATGTAAAAGAAATATTGGTATGACGCAGTCTATTAGCCAAAGTACTTCCTCAGAATTATCTATTCTCCTTTCTCAAAAGCCAGTTCATAATGACATCCCTTCTTCGCCCCTTCCCCCACCCTGTTCTTCACCTTTGGTGGTCTATTGTGTCCCCCCTCACCCCCCGAGCCTCTCGCTCTAACCATAGGTCACGTGCTCTGTGGCGGCACACGCGAGAAACTGTCTATTCATTTACACCTTGCGGTTCGCTGAAGGGAACTCAATCGAACGTGGGAACAAGTGGTTCGAGGGATAGGTTTGGAGCCTGTGGTCTGATTTTCGAACACAGAAGCATATTTCCCTGATTATTTTTGAATAGTTATGCTTATCAGTACATTGACTATCATAAGACGGGAAAGAATTTTCCAGAATTGCCAGCGATGGAATCTTTTGTGGTTCGAAAAGGGCTGTAAATTAGTTGGGCACTTCATCTTCTGTATCGTTTGAAATGTCGAAATATGGCCATGAGTCTTTGTATTCGAAAAGCGCATATGTTTCTGCTTAACATCTGTCCAAAAAATTTCAGAAGGCTTATCTTTGGAGGGGTTTTGCACTGCAATACAGGGTTACTACAAATGATTCAATCGTTTTCGAAAAGCTCTAATAAAACTGCATGCACAACGATGAGAAATAATATAACCAGGTGTTAATACGAATGCAGTATTTTTAATAAGCGTGAAACACCCATGGATAATCCGAACCGTGGATATTCCGATAGAGGATAATCGAGATTTTACTCCACATTTCATAAACTGTAAAAGTGTGTAAATAACAGTTCAGGAAAATTTGAATTACTTGAACAACGAAAGATTAGGTCCTTCTGACAGTTTTTTGTTTTTTTCAAATCAAAGAAGTGTACATGAGAAAACTTTTTTGATCAATCCCAAAGACAACGGATACATATAACAAAATCTTCGGAAAACAATTTCGGAGACAAACCTATTCATTATTAAGAAGTCTCTAAATACTATAGAACAACTAAAGCATTTTTAAATTATTGGCCTGGATGCCTGCCAATAAACACGTGCACAAACCTTTTTTAATAGAAGTTATAATTTAAAAAAAAAAAAGCGAAAAAAGAAAAAACGTTAAAACAGTATGAAAGTATACGCTGCAAAAAATGAACTGTTGTTTTTACAATATACTATTGGCAGCCAAGGTTCCAATTTAAAACTGTAAAATGCACAGTAATAAACTGTAAAACTAGTAATTTTAGTTTCTTACTGTAAAGTTTGAAATTTTAGTTTATTGCCGTAAACTTTAGCTGTATTATACTCTAAAAACAACAGTATAATACTGGCAGCAGAAGTTTCAGTTTAAAACCGTAAAATTCACGGTAATAAACTGTAAAATCAGCAATTACTGTAAAATAAGCAATTTTTACAGTTCATTACCATGAAATTAGCTGTATTATACTGTAAAAACAACATTCATTTTTTACAGTGTAGAAAGGAACTTTATTCATGCAGAAATTTTTCCTCATGAAAAGAAAAAAAACGTCCTATTAGTTTTCACTGTGCAAAAAAATACTAATAGAAATCCAATAATTAAATGATGATGACACTAGAGAAAAAACTTTCAGTAGGAGTAGGGCTATTAAAGAGCTCACCTTCCAGGTTCAAGTTATTGGTTATTTTCTCCTTTTTTTATGACTTAAAGTGAAACTTAGTTCCATCAATGCTCTACCGGATTACCCCGTATCAGCCGGTATGCCGCAAAACTCGTGGTGCCCTAGGATTTCCTTAAGCTCTAACGCAGTGGCGTAGATAAAGGGAGGTTTGGGAACTCCCCCCCCCCCCGAAATGTTAGTCCAAAAAATGTATAAATAAGGAGAGAGAAAATAAAATCCTAGAACGAAAAGGTGCGATTCTCCCGTGAATGTCATAGTGCTACAGATTACTCCCCCCCCCCCCCCCCCAAGAACCATTACAGATCATCTTTGAAGGAAATAAATGCCAAAAATTCCCGGGGTGCTTGGAGGAATTCTTGGATCCTATCACTTTCTTTCACATTATTGAAAATGGCCTGCAAACGTGTTTTACAGACTGGGGAAGAGATCGAACATAGTCTCCTCTAACATCGCCAAGATAGTCTTGAATGGAGTTTTCAGAGGTACAATTATGAAAATTTTCGGGGGCGATCCGTCGGACACCCCCCCCCTCCCTCTTTCATTTTTTCGCAGCAATATTTCTTAGGAGTACAGTACAATTCTATAGTGTCAGAGGAGCTCTAGTGTCAGTCTACTTGAAGCATTGTCAAAATCTATTTCAGAGGGTTTTTTCTTTATTTCTTCTATCTTGGCAGGCCATCAAAGACAGAAATTTCGACTCGGCACTGGAAATTTCCTATTTTTTTCGTTCTATGATAACAAATGAATTATAATAATAAAAAAAATGAAAAGCCTTTTTTAGGGCTGCTATGAGCCCCTTTAAAATTGCCCATGTATAGCATATTTGTCTCCTTTTTGCACAAAACGTTTTCTTTGAATTAATTAACTTCACTAACTCGTAGAACTTTCCTAACAACTATAGTTAGTGCAAACCTAGAAGCCTCGTAGTGCTGTAAAATAGGATCTGTGTAGCCTTCACAGTGCTGCCAGGTTATAGTTAAAATCTTGATATATTTGTCTGTATTGCCAGGTTGTAACAAAATCATTTTCTTAATGTATTTAAACAAAAATGCTTCATAAATTTACCTCCCAAGAAGATGATTGAAATAAGTAGATTTGATTGCTCGACTTACGCGATTTCACTGTAACTGTCACGGTGGTAAGAACTTTCAATTATTCAAATTGCCCAAAGAAAGTTAGTGGACATAAGCGATCACGCTCTGGAAATCTTTTTTATTTTTTAACCATTTTGCCTCTTAGCTTCCAGGCTAACCGCAACATAAGGAAGAAATTAAAAAGCAATTGAGCGGATAATTAGGTTGTTTAGCAGGTTGCTTCAGAAGCTTGGGGGTTACCACCACTTTCGTGTTTTCATTTTTCTAATTGAACTTGAGCTTTATCTTATTGCAAGTTTTAAACCGCATAAATAATTCATATCGCATACGTAATCGCAACTTAAAACTTCACAAAGAAATTTGTTCACTGGCATTTGGTGTTCTGTACTACTGTAACATAGCCGAACAGTGTGCAAGACTTTAATTTATTTCAGATGTTTTATGCATTAATTCGCTTTTAATCCCTTATAGTAAAACGTAGTCAAATCCATTTAATGAAATGACCCTCTAATTAGTTAATTTCTTCCTATGTGAAAAACTTTACTTGGAAGAAATGAATACTTTCTTCTTTTCTGACAACGAATATATTTTGAAACTGGGATACAATGAGCAAGAACCACCATGAAAAAATATTGGCTACAAGCTAAAAATGATCTTTAAATTATAAAAGCAGAGGCGGATCAAGTGAAGTGGGGGCCCCAAGCGGTAAAAGTTTTGGGGCCCCCCTCCACCCCACTCTAAAAAAGGGGGAGAAAAATCCCCCCCCCCCCGAGAAAAAAAACCATTGCAAACCAATAGTTTTTATTTACATACCTCATAAAAATTTTCGTCCAGATTTAATTGCAGCAAAATCATTAATTATGTTTTCCGTGTCGACGCGGTTCAACAGTGCCTGTTCAATATACAGCAGGGGTGGCCAACCTTTTCGGGAAGAGTGCCACTATCTGGGGGGAAAAGGTGGGCGTGCCATTTTCAATTTTGTCAACAAGCTGAAAAAAATTTCAAAATTAAAAAAAAAAAAAAACTTGTTGGCGGCTAACTATGTGATTTTAACTTAAATAGTACTTTTTTTTACGGAAGTCTGAGTAGCGGAGATTAAAATAATAATACACTTAAAACAAATCCGAACTTAAGAGTTACCGTTAATAAACACTTTTATAGGTTCAGGTTCATACAGTCGGGTTAGGCAACAAATAACATGAAATGTTTTATTCCAAAAATTAAACTGTTAGTACTTAATGTGGCTTACGAATTTTTAACTTTTTTACCTAGTCACTCATTTTAGGATGAGTTCTTCAAAAGCAAAAGAATATAAGTGTTTTAAGAGCTATCAATCAACATTCAACGGTATTTTGATTTTTATGCATTCATTAAAACAATCTTTATCCACAAACATATTTTTGAACCAAACTTAGAGCACCAGACATTTAAAGCATGTTAATTTGAAAGAAAAAATGTCCGTACAAATTTGCAAAATCAATATAATTTGGATGACTTGCAGTTGAAGTAAGCTTCTATACTTGATTTCTAACGTTGCAAGATACAACAAGTCGACAATTTCGATTTGGGTTTTCGGTAACGTCTTGCAGAGAAATAGACGAAGAATTTGAAAAGATCAGTAAATTTTTATCATAAACTTCGGATAGCTTAATTCCAATATTGATGTGAAATGCATTAATCTTGTTTCTCCAAAGTTAAGAGAAAGAAACTGAAGTTTTATTGCAAAAGATATGATTTATAGTGGTTTAAGATAGTTTTCCCCACAATCTTAAATTTAAATTATTTAGGCGCCGGATAATAAAGGGTGAAATAGCTAAATTCAGTTGATTTTCTTCATTCTGATGTAAAAAGTACTCATTCCCCTTAAATGCAGCAACCACAAAAACGGAGAAATTCAGTTTTCGTCTCTCCTACTCGGTAATTCACGGGATATTTTCGTTTTTTAAGGAAAAAATGCGTTTTGAAGCTAAAACGGAAATCTTCTGTTGAAATCGGTAGAAAACTTTCTGAAAATTCAGGATTTTTTTAAACAGGGTACGTGTTTTAAAACATTCTCACATATTATAAAACACTGTATGAGTATTTTTCCTTGGATAGCTATCGCATATTTCAATAAAGGCGTAACATGTCATCCTTTTCCTTAAGGAAAAGATCATGAAACATTGTATAATCGGCGTTTATTATTCTAATCTGATTCCTTGGCACAAAGCTTCTGATGGGTAATATAATGATACTTATAAAGTTTTCCTCCCAAATGATTTTCAAGCAGTGTAACAAAAACAACTGAAAGTACTCCGTGTTCTGCAACCAATACCGAATTTTATCCACTGTGGCATTTTAATTTTAGACACAGAGTTAACTTCTTTGAACATTTCATCGTCTGTAACTGAAACTATTTAGCGTAAATCCAAAATTTCGTCTACAGCACCGAAAATTTTATTCGTGTTTCGTACAAATATGCTTTTCAAAGCATTGCCTGTAATGTCACTTTTTTTCTTTGGATGTCCGAAGCTAACGATAAGTATTTACAATATTGTAGCTTGGAAATTGTATGCCACCACGTGACACATGTCATCCAATCGTTAGATTTATCAAAGGAAGGACCTCAGTTTTTGCAATATTTCTAAGAACGACATTTTTTTTCAAATGTTTAAATTTTTTCAGTAAGTCTTCGCGTGGCACTCCTAATGCTCTGCCGTGCCACACTGTGGCACACGTGCCGCGGGTTGGCCACCACTGATATACAGTATGGCTAAGTTTTTTGCATCTCTTCTCCCATTTTACTACGTAAATAATTTTTTACTCTTTTTATAACAGAAAACGATCTTTCACCTGATGCATTTGACATAGGTATTGTCAAAAATATTTTCAAAAATGTCTCCATGTTCGGAAATGTGCAAGACATCCCTCTAGCAGCTTGATAAATATTATGACACGAGAGACTTAAATTGTCTGAATTTTCAGATGTTCCTTTGAATGAGTCCTCATTTCTTTCAGAAACATAACAAAATGATCAAATTCATCTTCTAAAGTGCAAGCATCAATGTCATTGCTTTTTTTTTTTTTTTTTGTCGTGTCTATGACTTAGCCGAACTAAATAACTCCATGGATCCTTATAACTGCTTTTGCGATTTGTTGGATGTTATCGTCATAAAGGTCTACAAGTGACGGCAATACACCAATTTCTCTTAGGTTCGCACTTATTGCTGGACACTCAAAGATATGACAAGGTGTAAGCTGTGTATCTGGGCAATTGCAACAGTTTCGATACACCCTTTTACCCTCTCCATCAATCTTCATGCCCCTGTGATGGCCGGTTCTCAGCCTGGTTATAGTTTTTGTTATTGATCCACTTGTATTTATTTCACAAAGCTGGTGTTTCACTTGGATTGATTTATCTCTTAAGTTTACATTTCGCTATTGCATTTGCATCTTGGAGATAGACGCTGTTGTTGTTAGTATTAAGTTCTCTGGACTCCTTGGTGCTATACATGTTCTTTAAACGTTTAAGTGATTCTTTTCTTTTTTCTAGTGATGTGTTTCGCTCAAAGAAGATTTGAAATCGTTTAAGCACAACATCATATTTTTTAGCTCTTAGTGATAGCTGTGCTTTTGTACTGTCCCATATGACAAGAAAAGAATTCACTTTGAAATGGTTTCTTCTAGAAAACTTGTGACCTTCCGTTTTGTTTTCATCGAAAAAACATTTTCTTTTTCGATGTCTGCAAGTTGGTGTTGGTACATCTTCTTCCTCGTCAAACGTTAACCCTGAGATCTCAGTTGGTTCTTTTTCATTTTTTTTGAATTCGTTTCGATAATTTGCAATACATTTTTCAAGGGATTTTAGTAAATTGGCCCATTTCAAGAGTTCGCACTCTATTGACTGCAATGATTTGCTTACATCATTTATTCTTTGCCGAATGGTGTTCCAAATCACAGTAAATAGGGCGGTTTCATACTTTTCCATTGACTTCAAAAGTGCTGTCACTTCAAGTATTGTCACTTTTTTTTTTCTTCTTTGTCATTTTAAATTTCTTGTACAGCCTCCTTTATACATGGGAACCCAAGTTTGATAGCCAATACCGCATATGCTCTTGCTGACCACCTTGTGTCACAGACTCTTTTTACAGAAACTGAGTGTCGTTCTTTGCACATTTCTAATTTGGATGTTAAGATGCTCCATCGATGAGTTGATGAAGAAAAAAATGTCAATAGCTTCTGCAGAAATAAAATATTTAACTGCAGAACTACAACTTTCTGCAGCAAAATTTCCCATTAAGTTTAAGGAATGGCTCGTACAAGGAATGAAAACCGCACTTGGGCTATGTTCCTTAATGCGTGCTTGTAAGCCTAAATATTCTCCCGACATATTTGAGGCATTGTCGAATTCATTCTGCCCTCGGCAGTTTTTGATGTCCAAACCTAATGTTTTTTAAATATTTAAAACTTCTTACTCCAAGTACGAAGATTTATTTTTATTAATGGACTTATGTTTATTAAATAAATCAGACACTGGCTGTAATAAAACTATGACATCGTAATTTAAATTAGCGGTGAAAAAAATTTGGGGGCCCCTAAACCGGATCATATTGGACTATTGGTGAATCATGTAACGGCTACAAAAAAAACTCGTTAGTGTAGTTAATTGATAATAGCTATTGACAACGTATTGGAGCTTTAGAATACAGTCAAAATTTGGGGCCCTATATTGGCATCGTAACTTTTAAAAAATGGTGAAAGAATTTTTTGGGGGCCTCTAATCGGGCGGCATGCGTCATGGGCCTATTGATAAATCAGACACTGGCTATAATAAAAGTATGACATCATAATTTAAAATTAGTGGTGAAAAAAATTTGTTGGCCCCTAAACCGGACCATATTAGACTATTGGAGAATCTGGTAACGGCTGTAAAAAAAAAAAGTCCGTTAGTTTAGTTAATTGGTAATAGCTATAGCCAACGTATTGGAGCTTTAGAATAGTCAAAATTCGGGGCTTTATATTGGCATCGTAACTTTTAAAAAATGGTGAAAGAATTTTTTGGGGGCCCCTAATCGGGCGTCATGAGCCTATTGAAAAATCAGACACTTGCTGCAATAAAACTATGACATCATCGAATTTAAATTAGAGGTGAAACAAAGTTGGGGTGCCCCTAAACCGGATCATATTGGACTATATTTATTAATCTGGTAACGCTGTAAAAGAAAAAAAAAACAAACAAACAAACGGTAGTTTAGTTGGTTGGTAAAAGCTATAGCCATCGTATTGGAGCTTTAGAATCCAGTCGAACTTTGGGACCCTATAGCATAATATCGTAATTTAAAACAATGGTAAACGAAATTGGGGGGGGGGCCCTAAGCCAGTTATGTCAATAGGCATAGGCCTATTGATATTAATTCCAGTCGAGCGTAGGTCATCGTCTTTTAAAATATTTATGAAACAAATTTGGAGCCCCAGAGCGGGGCCCCTAGGTTGGACCTTATTAGCCTATTGGTATATACTAGTCCCCGGCTGTAAAAAAGCTCGTTTGTTTAGCTACAGATTGCAGTTATATCTAAAACCAGTGCATTCGAATTTTAGATTCTAGGAGAATTTCGGGGCCCCACGGGTAGACGGGGCCCCACGCGGCCGCTTTGTCCGCTTACCGTTAGACCCGCCTCTGTATAAAAGTAAGTTAAATTTAACTGCTCTAACTTCTAGATAGACGATTCAATATCGAATAGCACCTACCTTGTTTCTTACCTTTCAGTGCTGTTTTCTGTATAGATGGGTAACAGTTTTTGAAACTTTTTATTATTTTTTACTTTTAAGTGCTTTTATTTTCTGCAATGTGGATTACAGAATTTTAAACTTTTGTTTATTTTAATATTTTCTGTTTTAACCTGTGATGGAGACGACAAAACTTTTTACTTCCCAGTGCAAGTGTGAAAATCGTATTTATATGTCGCTTTAAAATTGGAGATGCATTTTAATAAATGCATTTTAGTTCAACAATGGTCACGATCAACAATCAATTTCCTGTTAAAGGCTCACCTAGATTTCAGCAGGAAATCAATTAAAAGCAATCATAACTCACGTTCTAATAACTTTAGAACATTCGAACGAATTTTCTCTGATGCAGAAAAATCATAGCTTTCTGGCGACATGTAGCACTTGTGCGATCCTTTTTTTGCCGTCATTTTAAAGCAAAAATGCTCTAATATGAGGCATATTTATGCAAAAACGCTGCTTGAAATTAGGGAAAAAAATAAATAGTTAATTGATTAATTAACTAGCCTATGTTACCCTGGTCAGAATGACGATCGATTGACACCTCATTCATCAAAATCGGATGAATAGTTTAGGAGCTATGGTGGAACATCGGTACATACAAACATACCCAGACTGCTAAAAACATAAACCTTACTTTTGTCTATACCGTAGTCGAGTAATAAGATTCAAATGTAGTACAAAAAGTGTTTTTTTTTTTTTTTTTTGAGGTTAGGCGCAAAGTTAGTACGTTTTCAGGTGGAAGTCCGCGGTACTCTGGACTTTTGGAACCTCTGATAGACGATTAGAAGAACTATTTTCAGAGCAATGGGATTTTTGCCACATGCTAACTTTCGATACGCATTACGTATTAAATCTATTTAATCTTTGATTCGCATACATGCAGATCGTTTAAGGAACAACTTTCATGCATATATGATGAGCTATTCATAGTGGCTCAAGTTTTACCAACAAGAAGTTATAATTGTGTGGGCAATAAATGTGGAAACTTCTTCCTT
Organism: Uloborus plumipes; assembly: GCA_038373865.1. NCBI lineage: Eukaryota > Metazoa > Arthropoda > Arachnida > Araneae > Uloboridae > Uloborus > Uloborus plumipes. Next base: position 91,310 of record JAXGGA010003402.1, read on the forward strand.
ACACGATCTCCCATCGGCCAAATTGACCTCCTTAATGCTTCGTAACTTACTTCAACTTCATAGGATCAATACCAAAGGCGTTACGATTGTTAATATTCTAGCATAAAATGCCATTTCGAGTAGACACCTCTGCCTCACCTTATGTTCCTGTCGATCAAAGAAACCATCCAAGCAAAAAACCACGCAACCATTAAAACAAATTGCCAATACCATCGTCATCAAGCTATACAAGACCAGACCCGCTTCCTCAATTGTCTCGGGATTTCGATAGATCACCAAATTGTAGCACTCTCTCATGGCAGCTAACCAAGTCGCTTGATTTATAGAAATATATTTCTGATGCGGCGACGTAGATGATTAGAAGAACTATTTGCAGAGCAAATGGGACTTTTATCACGTACTAACTTTCGACATGCATTAGTTATTAAATTTACTTAATCTGAGATGTTTATACATGCAGGGCAGATCATTTAAAGAGCAAATTTCATGCATTTATGATGAGTCATTCATAGTGACGAAAGGTTTACAAATAAGAAATTATAATTGTTTGGGCAATAATTGAGGAAACCTCTGCCTTACACCATGTCCCACCGGCCACATTTCTACGTCATTGGCTTTAAGACTTCGTAACTTACTTCAACTTTATAGGATCAGTACTGAAGGCGTTGCGATAGCACAAAATGCCATTCACGTGAAAACACCTTTGCCTCACCTTATGTGACTGCCGGTCAAAGAAACCATCCAAGCAAAAAACCAAACAACCCATTAAAAACAAATTGCCAATACCATCGTCATCAAGCTACAAAGCCTAGACCCGCTTTCTCAATTGTCTTGGGATTTCAATAGATCACCAAATTGTAGCACTCTCTCATGGCAGCTAACCAAGTCGTTTGTGATTTATAGAAATTGCCCACACGTAAAGTGGAAGATTTACACGAAAGCACCGAGGTTCTCACCTCCATCATTTATTATTACCAAATCCTTTCTCTACTCCCACCCAGATTATACGAAGCAGGAAGTCCCGGGCCCTGCGGTGCCCCACCCTTGGGGCACAAATAGGTCCCGCTAATTGAGCCCCCCGTCTATTAAAGCGGGTTAATGATTCAATATCGTGTGCCAGGTCCATCAGGCCAACAGGCGACGTAATTGTTAAACGTGCGAGGGGCCCGTTTTGTGGTAGAGGACCCGATTTCCGATGGATTCAATCCCGCAAGCTGTTTTCACATTTAGCTGCATACCTGGAATTGATTGCCATACAATACCGCACCAATACGTTTATTGTGCCAGCAATGACATTTCTCTGGAGGAATTTATTATAAAATAATACAGAAAATATAAACAAATAAATGCTTATAGTATACCGATGCATAGGGTATAACGACCATCAGTGAATGAACATGTAAGCGAAATTTCGTTTTCGAAAATTCATAGCATGGTTAAAAATTGTGATGTTTGTCACATGACTGTAAAAACACTTTAGGTGATATATGTAATTATTTTTAAAAATATTGCGTTATTTTTTATTGTTCTGGATTAGGTTTTTTGGGGGGTTGAAAGGAGAAAAACTGCCCAAGCCCAGTGAATGAACACCCCAAGCAAAAGACAAACGCAACATTTTCTAGCCATTTTCTTTTTTGAAACGTGTAGAAGGAAGATACTACTGCCTGTTCATCCAAGAAAAATGTTTAAAAATCTTATTTTTTCATAAAAAATATGAGGTGTTCATTCACTGGTCGGTCTACCCTACTTTATTTCTCGTTTCTGAGTGCAAGATCAGAATGTTAGTCGTTTCTCTGAATGCCCCCAAATATGAAATGATGCACCTCTGCCAAAAATGGCTTTAAATGGATATTAAAGTATACAGGTTTAACATAGATAATTCAACTGTTTCACATTATCTAAATCAAACTACAATGCATCGAACTCAATGCAATGAAACATCATGTTCATTCGTATAAATAGGTTTTAAAAAAAAAACATAATTAATGTTCTTAAAAGAGCTGCTCTACAATGCTATTCTATATTGGTCATATAGGGCTTGATTTTCCGAAACAAATATCATTTTTAAATGAAACGCAGCTATAAACTAGGTTAATAACTGTTGTGAATCAATTGTTTCCGTTTCAATTTTTATATAAAGCCAACAGGACCCTGCTCTTCCCCGACCTACACTCAAAATTCACCCTCATTCACTCTTTCTTTTGTTATGCATGACACCTTCTGATTAAGTTTCTCTCACCTACCCCTCTTATACAATCTTCCGTCCAACATGTGATCTTAGCCCATAATATTTTTGTGCATACCTTTTCATTCACTTGGTGAATTTGCCTTTATTTTTTTATTTATTTTTATTTTTATTATTCTGTTTGTTTCGTATTATCATCTTTTCATATCTCTGTGTTCTGTAAGTCCTTTGTCTTGCTGTTTTTGTATTGTACCCTGTTATTTGTCTTTTACTAGTTTTATTGTATGTTATGTTTTGGTGTTTTGAATAAATTTGGACACCGACTCCGACTGCCGTCTTACGAAAAGACCCTGGCAGTCATTCTACGGCAGTCGGTAGGTGCACTCACTCAATTTTTATATAGAAATACCATAACAAAAGCAGTATTATTCAGTTAAGGTCTGTGTTTATGCGTACAATTATTCCTTTCATACTAATGCCTATACTTTGAAAGTATATTTAGTCCCGCCTTTACTACGATTAGTTTTAATAATTAACTATGTTTGATGCATCCCCACCCCAAATTTGTCATTACAGTTTTATTGTTATTTCAAAAAACATGTTAATAAGATTTTCGCAGCATAGTTCCTGTTTTGCCTTTCTGCGGCTCGTATATGACGGTGGCCTATCATAAAACGAGAACTGAAAGCATTTACTCAGCGGAACTTAAGAAGCATTGCTCTTAAATGCTTAAATCGATCCAAGGAATACTCATTCCTTGGAGTTGCACGTTATTACTTACTTAGCTAATGAATCTGCATGAGGTCAGAAATACATAGTTACTTGAAGTGATTATTTCAGAAAAGTTCATACAGTATTTTCAGCTTTTTACTTCATTTATATTTTATTCACACAGTTTTTTATTTTTTACTTTATTGATTTTATCTTATCATTATTACTATTTTGCTGCAAAATATATTTTCTTTTTTTTTTTTATTTATCAATACCTTATTCATTAATCGTTATTATCATTTCATGAAATATGATTTTAAATAAATATTTCGACTGTGTCAGAACGAGAACGGCTCATATATACATTTCTTAGAGGTTAAAAGACAACGAGATCAATTATGTGAAGAATACGATAGAGCTTCCCGTTTAATCATATTTAATCACTCCCACTAATAAATTAATTCATATAATAACAAACACACGCACAAATGAATGAAAATTTGAGGTGAGGTGAGTCTTTATTAAATAAGTATTTCAATTGAGGGTTTATCATCTGACACTTACGCTCGAGTCTACCTTGGGTTTCCAGCCTTATTTACTCAATGGTCACATTACACAATTTTGGAGGAGAAGGGGAGCAACAATCTAAAAATATCATAGCTCAAATTGTCTAGTTTAGCTCTACACCCCCACTACACCCACGAATGTGTTCGTATAATTAAGACCTCAGTGGTGATTTGTGAAACTCTGTGGGCTTAGTTTTCTCGAAAATAGTTACAAGGGAATTCATAACAAAAGAAAGTATTTTTTTTCTTCCCAGTTTGTAAGCTTTCTATCAGCAGCACAAAATGTATTCGAGGGCCGGATATAGTCCTCGGGCCGTTGGTTGAAGTCATCAGCACCAGATTATTTGACACTTGGTCAAACATTTGAAACGAAAAGCGAAGCCTTCTTATTATACTCAGTTACTTTAAAATAGGCGTATCAATTTTAGAAATTTTGCATCGTCTCCATGGAACCGCATGAAAGACAACAATTTCACTCTTTTTTCATACACTTCTGTTGAGGCATTTCATTTATTTTATGTTTATCGAATTAGGCTTACGCTTTTATTTATGTCCTCGTCTCAGTTATTTCTGAACGTTTTTTAGCAAATCTAGTGCTAAATAGTTTGTTTTAGCAAGATCTGCCATCAGAGTATCCGTTATATAAATACTTCAAAAAGTATTATATTAACGTTGATTGAATAATAGTTTACGCTCAAAACAATTTCAGTCGTTTGCATTTAACCATTGTTATTAAAGCTAAGTGGGAGAAAAGTCCATAGCGCCGTAACTATGACAACCATCAGGCGAAATTTCACTTCCGGCCACCTCCTCTGGTTACACTGGGTATAGTAGAAGAAGGCTTTGATAAGCTGCTAGGCTTTCTGACCGAGAGCTAACTCGTTTGATGAATACAGGCGTTAGAGTTCTGTGCCACCTTTTGCCCCCCCCCCCTTTAAAAAAAACCTGAATTCGTTCTCTTGAAGGAGTTTAATATTTATTACATAAAAATTCATCAAAATCGATAGAGACAACTTATTCCCGAAACATATTCGAGCTTGAGTTTTGACATATATTTACTGTTCCAATAAAAAAAATTGATGAAAATTGTGTGCTTGCTTGTGAAATCCCGTGCAACGTAACATACCTTCTCTGCGCTTGGGGATAGCAGATCACAATACAACTATACTTTTCATTTTCCAAAAAAAAAAGTATAATAAAATAACAAAGAATGAAAGACAGGGGAATGGCTCCGTTAAAAAAATTGGATTACCCTTCCATCTGCAATATATGCTCCATCTGGGGAAAGCGTGTCGGTCCGTCAACAGCTCTTGAAAAGAAAATGCTGATCCCATATTATTAAAGTATTCAGGACGACCCGATTCAATGTGGTCGGTCTCTTTAATCTCAGATCGATAAGGGGAGAGATCCGCAGAGCTTTATTCAGTTTCCGCCCATTTCATTCTAAATTACAAAAAGTAAAATATTCATTAAACATCCCATACCACAATTCTAAGCCTTATATGTATATTTCTTTACTGAATCAGCAGGCCCGTCATTTAGGGGGGTCAATTGCCCCCCCCCCCGACTTTGAGAAATCAATGTATTTACATATAAGTGGGCTTGGTTTTTGATATTTTTCCGATGAAATTGATTATGTTGTGACCCTTTGCACCCCCCCCCCTTGGAAAAACTTGAAATGACCGCCCTACTTATATAAGGGATGAGCCCAGGGGGCCCGGGCCCCTCCCAAAATTGAGAATTGTTTTTTTACGAAAACTTAGTTTGATTGGTGTTTGTTCACAAATAATTTCCGAATTTTTATCTCAAAAAAAGTGTCTCACGCGAGGGGAAAGCAGCAGAGATGGAGGGGCCCGCAATTTAATCTCTTCGCAAGAGACGAATTAAAAAAAAAAGAAAGGTACTTTCCAGTGCCGAGTTTCTGGACAAAAAAGGAGTCTATATTCCAACTGGAAACCTCAGAGAGCAGCAAATTCCAGTGTGGCTTCAAAACACGGAATTAAAAGAAGCTTATAACTCCCTTGAGAAGAGCACAGATATCCTAAAATTCCACTTTTAGACCCACAGTTACAAAAAAAAAAAAAAAAAATCCGAAGGAAAGTGAATTATCCGCTTGTCTAATAATTTGACCAATTGCATAAAATAGCATTGTAGGAATAAAAAATTAAAACAACTTCATTTATGGCACGTCACAGAGGATAACTTAAATTTACGTGTTTAAAACTTCAGTTTTAGAAAACTTCCGAGATTAGACCTAGCGCCGTCAAAGACAGCGTAAAAAAACTTCAATTTTAAAAGAATGACTTTAGATTGCAAGTAGAAAAAAATTGTAAAGGGGGAGGGGTACTAAAGCCTGGTTATGTCGGCCCCCTCCAAAATTTTAATATATGTACTCCACTGTGAATCAGACTAAAAGGATTGTGCAAAAATAGCAAAATACAATCTGAGAGAAGAGGGAATATATCTGGGTTTGCATAAACAATTCAATTATTAAAAAGTACCATCAATGAGCCTCCTCCACTAAAATCGTTTCAAAAGCGCAGTCAAGAATGGGTTCTATTTCGTGCAAATTGATATCTATTCATTCGAATGATCTAACGTCCGAAATAGTGATTTGATTGTCCTTGAAAATATTTGTTCGCACCAAAAAATGTCAATATTTGTCAAACTCCAAAGCTGTTATGCAAACATTATTGGAAATCTATATAAATGTATGTATGTATCTTTGTATTTTTATTTCTTATACAAATCCAGTTTTCGTCGAATTTTCATCAAACTTAACACAGAGGTTCCTTGATGCACATATGCGGAGTTTTGAAATTAAAAAAAAAATCCAAAAAGCTCAAAATTCAAAGTTTTTGCCTCAAAATGGCCATTTTCTTTCGATTTTGAAAAAATAGAGTAATAGAGATAAGATTTTAAGCATACAAATTGATAAAATTTAACACATTTAAATATGAGTATTTTCCAACAAAGTTTAAGATTAACAATGAATTATCAATTTAAGGCGCATCTATTTCATTCTATCATGAAATAAGTTAAAAACAATTACTGCTACAATTATTTGTATTCAACACTATTTGAACCACTATACTGTATTAATGAGCACCCGGGCAACGCAAGGTAATAAGCTAGTTCATTATAAATTTGCAACAATATTTGGTGGCATGACCGTAAATTAATGCTTGAATACAGAAAACGTTTTATGCTGTCAAGTATAAACAAATAACACAGGGAACCACTTACTTAGTTTTACTACTCTCTGGATAGTCCTTTCAAAATAATGAGTTCCTTCGAAGTGCCAGTTGGTAAAAGTTTAGTAGATATTTTTAGCAGAAGGAATAGAAAATCACACTGAGCTATAAAAGTAATTAGAATTCTATTTGGGTGGCTCGTCGTTTCCTACCCCAATTGAATCACAACCAGGGAAGAAAGTTTGCTGTCGGCAATAATATATAAGAATTTTACCTCCATTTTAAATATAAATGCCTTATTGTGTTCACAAAATATAATTATGTGTACAGTAACGCAACAAGTAAACAAGTTCTGTGTTTTATTCATTTATTTTCTTGTTCATTTGTTAATTTTTTTTATCTAATTTAATTTTTACTTGCTTTTTTTCTTCGCTGGCTTATCTGATTTATTTATTTATTCATTCTTTGAATATTTCACCTGTTTTCAGAATATTATTACAAATGTACGACGGGTATTATTTTATTTATTTGTTTATTTATTAAGTTCCTATCGGTAGTGAAATTAAGATCACAGTGAAAATCAAACCCGTTCTGTTAGCACTTTTGCGTGTATCTCTCAGCTACATTTCTACTCAATTACCGTTCTGAGTCATTTGTCTTAGCGTGGCACTAAATTTCCTAAGCCTCGTCTTACAACGCCTCTCCTTGGATTCAGCGGCAAATTTCTACGATGTTCCGAACCCAACTTTTGTTCCCAGATAGACATTTTAATGGAAACAAAAATATGGAAGTCGAAAGGAACCAAACCCTGATTGCGATAGTCGAACAGAATGCATTATGATTATCTCTACCCATTTTCAAAGTTTCAAAACGATTGCCGCACTCTTCTATTAGTCACGAAAGTTTTCATGTCACATTACTCACTTTGTAGATGAATTTCTACTGCACAGCGCACAGCAGCCCTTAGCATGCAGAAATCGAATGACTGTATATTATAGCATGAAATTCACACCTCGTGAGAGATTTTGTTATTTAAAGTATGACAGTCTGACTACTCATATGATAAAAAAAGCTAACATTTGGTTTAAAGGCGGAAATGAAAGCATCAATTATACTCGGTTACTTTAAAATAGTCGTATCAATTTCAGAAATTTTGCGTCGTCTCCATTGAAACCGTGAGAAAGAAAACAGCTTCACTCTTATTTTTATACACTGCTGTTGAGGCATTTCATTTATTTTATGTTTATCAAATCAGGCTTACGCTTTTATTTATATAATCATGTCTCAGTTATTTTACGACGTTTTCTAACAAATCTAGGCATACATTAATACAGCCAAAATTTCTATGAAAATGTTGCGCTTTATTAACGGTGATTTTTCAATAGAATAATAGTTTACGCATAAAGAAATCTTAACCGTTTGCATTTAACCATTGTTGTGAAAGATAAGAGGGGGAAAAGTGCATAGCACCGTAACTATGACAACCATCAAGGGAAAAGTGCGGAGAGGGGGAAAATTAATTTTACTTTGAGCCGCTAACTCTCGTAACACTGGGTATAGTTTTTAGGAATGCCAGCTTTTGCAGATGTGTGTTTACCTCTAATTCAGCATCACATTGAAATCAAGAGTAGCAAATTTTACCTTTTCCACTCAGTCAGACGGACTGAGGAATTTCTGAGAAATATGTAAGCCTCTTACCATAGGCGACTCGTACAAGGGGGCAAGGAGGGAGCTGAAAAATCCAAAAACAAGATGAAAATTCCAACTTTTTTCATGTTATTTCATAACAACGGAATTTTTAACTGTAAGGGGGAATGTCTATGTTAGCCATATATGGCCTGGTTGATTTTTGATTTTTTCTGACCATATTTCGCACTTTTTAGAGGTCCTTTAATCAATAATGTTAAAATACAATAATATAGCCAAATTTTACAAAGAAACCCTTTCAGAGGTGCGACCTTCTACACCCCCCCCCCCCCTCCACACAAACATATTTCTTTTCACCCGCACAATTTTAGTACACCAGCCGCCTATGATTCTTACTAAACACAATTCCTATTGGGGGGAGAGAGAGATAAAGCAACAGCAACTGCTGATTTTTATATTCCTTCTCATTCCAGAGCCCTCTCGAAGTGGCGACAGGGCTGGAACAAGACGTCACAGTGCCTGCTAGCCAAGAAACAGCACCTCCTGAAGGGCAGACAGGTATCCCTGTGCCTGAAGCACCTGGAAGTGATGCCCCACCTGGTGGCAGCGTCGAGAGACACCACCAACGTGTGCCTGGCTGCCTTCACAGACAGGAGATGGAACTGCTCCAGCATCAAATCCGCACCCAACCTCACCCCAGATCTGGTCAAAGGTAACAAGGTGTTCCTCCAGAAGTAACTGAGAATTCGTTGCGACAAAATGAGACCGAAAAGTAAGGTGACTGATGCTATAGTAATAACTGTATTGTATATTTGCGGATAAATACACCGCTGCAATGTTAAAACTGCAAGTTGCACAAGGCACCTTTAAGGGTGAAACGTTGTAGAACCAGCGGTACCCCAGAAGGGGGTCACCTGGCCCCCTATGGTATCCTTGAAAGTGCCATTTAACTCCACGTGGCATCCTATGGGGCCTTATGGCTCTCCATAGGGTGCCATAGGGATTCAAGTGGCACCCTTCAGGGGGTGCAGCTGCTGCTACAACGTTTCACCCTTAAAAGTGCCTTGTGCAACCAGTAGTTTTATCAGTGTGGTCTTCCACGTAGTTCCCGGCTTCAACAAACTTATGACAATGTTCATACAAGCTCTGGACACGTTTGAAAAAGTCCTCTTTTGAAACTGTGTTCAGTACTTTAGTAACAGCAGCTTGAATTTTCAAGATGTTTGAAAATCGGCGTCCCTTCAGTGCCAATTTCAATCGTGGAAAGAGGAAAAAATCTACTGACGCAAGATCAGGGGAATATGCGCAAGCAGAATTTTTCCTCATTCCACGACTGAAATCGGCATTGAAGGGACAGCGATTTTCAAGCATCTCAGACAATCAAGCTGGTGTTACTAAGGGATGTAACAGTCTCAAAGGAGGACTTTTCAAAAGTTTCCAGAACTTATATGAACGTTGTCAGAAATGTTTTCTTGACGCCGGGAACTACTTTGAAGACCAGTGGTGTATTTATCTGCAAATATATAATACTGTGATTGTTATGACATTCGTCACCTTACTTTTCAGTCTCACCTTGTATATCGAGTTATTCAAATTTTCCAGTTCTTCGACAGGTCTTGAGTACTAACAAATAATGTATAGCTCGACCACGAAGAGATAGCGGGCGAACTGTCAGAAGAAACGGACCACTTCAATTTGTGATACGTAAACTCATATTGCGTTTTGCACTCAACCGCAGAATAATATGGGCTCTAACCTTGTACTGAAAAATAGTGTAAATTACCATATTTATTGAAAAAAAATCGATTAAAAAATTTTTTTTTTTTTTTTTTTTTTTTTTTTTTGTTATTTACTGCACATTCTTCTTTGAGAACCATTAAGAATTGCACACCGTGTCTGTACCAGCCGAAGTAATTACGCTTTCTCCACACTTCGTCGGAAGCGATACGGAATTACAGTAAACTCCCAGTTCCGATTATCAGTGAAATATGGTAGCACGGTAATCACGGATAAGTTAGTATCGCGAATTATCAGAAAAATGGGCAAAAGCGATACTAGTGTATGCAACAGCTAAAAAAAGTCAATAACACAACACACATATTTAAATTATAGCTAAAAATGACTACATTAAACGTAAAAAATATCTTTAAGGGTGTAAAAACGACCAATAACGCACGCACATTTTTCTACATTCAGTAAATCATCATCGTAAACAAGTACTAAGGTTAAATCAAGAATTCAAACAACCCCTGACCCTGATTGCCGATTTCACACTAAACGAACTTCTCTGGTAGTAAAGCATTTTAAATCTGAATATATTTAATTGTTTTCAATAGGATATGGTAAACACGGAAAAGGAAAGATAATCCTTACTAGTAGGGATGCACCAATAAGAAAATTGGCCGATTACCGATTACCGATTAATCGGCTGAGCCGATTAATGATAAGGATGATTGTTTCTAATACTATCAATTTTACAATCACTGTTTTTTTTCTCTCTCATATAATTCTGAGTTTAGAAAAAGTAAGTAATTTATTTCCAAAAGAAGATTTTTTTTTTTTGCATTTTCCCAATTTTCACAAAATAATTTCAATATTTTGGAAAATTTCCATATTATTGACAACCAATTTTCATATTATTGTCAATAATATTACATTATCACATTGTTAATTATGTTAATTGGACATAAAAATTCAAAAGGAGGGAAGGGGACGCAGTGGTGAGTACTCCAATTAAGGAGTATACTTTTGATTTAAATTCTTTAGTAATTAGAAGCAATTTAATTCAAGACTTTTACATTCTTTGGGAAAATTAGAGGTTATCTAAAAGCACTGTGCTAAGGAGAAAACTGTCGCCACATGAAAAATGTTGCAACATTGTCTATGTATATTTATTCAAAGTAGGAGAATTAATTAATAAAAAACATTATATTAACAGTGAGGATTATTATTATTGTTAATGAAATTATTCATCATAGTTTCTTAGTGAAGGTATGCTTTTAAGAATAATATTTAAAAAAAAAATTAGCCGATCAATCGGCCTGATTTTGCCGATTATTGATAATCGGCACAGTGGCCGATTATGGCCGATTAATCGGCACTGCCGATTAATCGGTGCATCCCTACTTACTAGTAAAATTTACTATTCGCAAAGGCAGAATAAAAAAAGAAAATTGAAAATTCTTAAACTAAAATCAATTACAAGTGTTTTAATTGTTAACAAACAGACACAGGCAACAGATAAACATTCTAAATCATTGAGTTTTCTTTACTCGTTATCCAATAATGATTTCGGTTTCCAATCCTGTAGATTTAAGCCTTAGCCGTATTTGCTGAAAAACGTTATAATTCGAGCTCTATTTTACATGGAAGTTCCAAACACTTCTTATCAGATGCAGAAATTTATTTTCTTTCTTTTAATACTATTGTTTTGAATTTTCCAGTATATTTTTACTTCAAAAATCGCGAAAAACATTTAAAATGTTTTTCAATAATATATTTGCTAATTAATGTCATCCGACATTAATTGGCCTTTAACGAGCAAGCTAAAAACATGCTCGATCACTCCACCTTCCGAACAAAAAAAAAAATTTCAAAATCAATCCACCCGTTTAGGCTGTACGGTGCCACAGACAGATACCAGGGTCATAGAAAGGAATTCAATGACCCTGGACAGATACACATATCGAGAAATACACAGACACGTCAAACTTATAACATTCCTTGTTGCGTCAGGGGTTAAAAAGAAACCAAAAGTGAGAAAGACCAGCGGATGATAGGGAGTTTACTGTATTGGAC